>JAJKFJ010024055.1:0-21498 GCA_027382625.1 Tetmemena sp. SeJ-2015 | reverse complement strand
ATTATGAGTGAAATACGATTAGTTGATTGCGAAAATTCATACAGAACAAATTGAATTTTAAGAAGTATTTGCAACTGAATATATTTTGCTTTCCCCTTGCTTAGGTTCTTCCTCTATTCATTTTTGAAATTGAAGTGGTTTTATTTATTTCTGAAATTTCTGAAATCAGTTTTATCTTGCCTCTCAGCCTACACTTTGCTCTTAAGTTCTTTATCAGTAAATGTCTGAATATCTTACATTAGTAATAAGGTGTGAGGATCTCCTCTTTGCTGTCTATGTATGCTTGATAATTTGGTAGCGATAGAAATGAAGGAACCTTTTGTCATTGAAGAGTTCTAACTTGCCATCTACTTCAACTAAAAATACAGATAAATGATAGCATTTATCGGTTACATAGCGTAAATAATTGCTAAATTCAAAATTTATATCAATAATAGGATAGTAAACTTCAAGGTTTACTTACCTCTAAGGTTTTCAGATGTTGTTTATGAGAAACAGAAGTGATGAGAGAAGACCTTGAGAATTCTCTACTCTACCATTGTTCATTTGTAATAATTAATTGAAATGATAATTATATTCCTTTTAAATATATTATGGTTGTGATCCCCTTCATATTTTAACTAACTTGATTCATTATTTTAGTGATCATCTAATCTTATTCATCCTATAATTGAGCTTGTAATTCTACTTATTTGTAAGGGCATGCGACAGAGATCTCATTTTTCTCAACTATTAAATTTAAGATTTGTGATTATAACACTTTCCAAGGTTTCTTTTAATTTAAGTTGTCCCTCTTTAAAAATACTTTCGTCTGGGAATACAAAAGCAGTAAGGTTTGTGTAATAACACTTTGAAGAAGCTGTGGTTAAGATTAAAGCAATCTCTTTGCATTAGTATCCTTCAATTTGATTTGATAAAAGTTTATCTTTGAATGGAAGAAATGAAATGCTCATTTTACTTCTTGTCCATCAAATTTAAATAAACTTCCTTTTTCCTTTCATTGTCATTAATGTTTTTTGGGCATTCTTTCACTATTGTCAAAATCTTAATCTTATTTGCAGTATTCTTTTCAGTGAAAAAGCATTTTTATTTGATTAGTGAAAAGAGCTACAAATTTTAGACTCCTTCTTACAATCAGCGGTGAGAATATTGGATATAAATAGAAGCTTGAGATTTAATTAACAGCAAGTTCACTATTTCGGCTTTACAATTTACTTTAATCTACGAGAAGTTTTAAACTTATTGCAATTTCATGTGCTGATGCCTTTTTATCCTTTTCCCTTAAAATTTAATCATCCCAAGGTATTTTATTAGCTTTTATTTTCCTTGAGATAATGAGTTCTTTTGAACCCTATTTTTCCTTCCCTTATAATTTGAATGAGTAGTTTGACTACATGGAGAAATTTGACTAGAGAAAGAACTTATAATATATTATTAAGCACTTTTTATCATTTCATAGTTGATTGACCATTATTTTGTATGAGCAAGAACCTAATGCTGAAAATCATCTTGTTGATTTTGATAAATTTCAAGTTTTAGGAGAATTCATTGAGAGCAAAGTTTTATTTCTTGATCATTTCAAATTATTTATTTATATGAGAACCATATTTTATCAATTTCATATTGGGTTACCCTAAAAATATCAGCAGCTGATGTCTAAAGAGCAGACTTAATATATGAAGTGAACTTCTTAATTATTTTTATAAGCTATAATTAATTATAAATAGATATCGTAGCACGGAGGTCATTACTAGAATGAATTAAAATCACACCGTTTGCGTTAAATTTATATATAGACTTATATTAATTATTATTATATTTAATTTCATTGTTACTTACTGGGGGGGCTGTTGAACCTATGTTCGAATCTGGAGGTGAACTTTTTATAATCCTGAATTGATTAGCTGGAGTGACTTGATTGATTATTTCTGCAAATACTTTTTTTTGGAGTTTAGATTATTATTTTAAAAGCATTAATTATCCTTAGTGAATTAGTTTCATAGTTAGCATTAATTTCTTCCTTTTTTTTGTTATTTTAATTTGAGATGTTTCCATTCTTGTTCTTGTCAATTAAAGTTAGCTCTTTTTCTTTTCAAATGCTTTAAGTCTACTTTATAATAATTTAATTTTAACTCTTCATCCTTTACAACTAATTTAAATTAAGGCGTAAAAAATAAATATTTATTGAGGGCCTATTTAAGATTCATTAAAAATAAAAGTTATAATAATTAATTTATTTTAGCAATATAGTGATGATGGACTACTCTAGAACTTATAACCAATAAAACAACCAGCAATAATTGAATCAATAATGGAATTATGGGAACAGCTACTAAAACAACTACTATCAGTAATAATAATACTGTCAAGCCTATCAAGATCAGCAGTTCAATCAATGGAGTAATTAAATCCCAAGCTTCCCTCCTCATGCAACTCAGCTCCACACTTAAAACAATCCTAATGTTCAAGTTAACTATAATTTCAACTTTAATGCAGGATCTTATGTCCTCCACCCTCAGTGCCCTTACTTTGCTCCACTTCCAACATCTCAACCTCAATTGCCTACCCAACAAATAATTAAGCAAGTGCCCTCAACAACCAGCTCAACATCAAGAATCAAATGAGGTAAGAAGAATGAAGAGATCATTTTGCCCTAGCAAGTCTCTTAACTTGCAAAAATATAGAAAGAGAATAGTAAATGACCTCCTTTAATGATGAATATCAGTAGTTTCAAAGTGCTTTCGGTAACTTTGGATAATTTAAAGATTGGTTGAAGCAGCAATAAAAAGTCAGACCTCGTCCTCCAGTCTCTGCTCGTCATTCCTCACAATAATATCAAGAACCACTCTCTCCAGTAATATAGGAAGCATACGATTACATTATCGTAAGTCATCTATCTTGGGGGGGGGCCTTTCCTCGTCATCCACTTTTTTCATAAAAATATGGAAATTCACGTTCTAGCCTAAAATCAGCTAAAAACACCAAATTTTTAGTCCAAATTCAAATTTAAAATGCCTATCTTTCTTGTATTCTTTATTTTAGAGTATTTAGGAGAACCTTGAAGGAAAATGGATTTTGAAAAAATTAAATTGTTAATGAAAGATCATCTAATTAAAATAAAATCAATACCTTATTGAGTAAAAGATTTTTAACATTAAAAAAAATAACTCCTAGATCTTTGATGTTTTATTTGAGAGCTTTAGAATTCTCTTCTTACTTAAAATACCTATTAAAAGCTAGTTAATCTAAAATTTATTTATAAATCTATTTATATTTATTGCAACCATTTTTTCTATTTAAACATTATAAATAAAGAAGTCTTTTTTATTTTTCTATCTTTTAAGATTTTATATTTAATAAACTAGATATTTATTTTAAATAGCTTTAAGCTTATTTGTACGAAATTTATATCAATAAATGACTTTAAGCATGAATATCTTTGTCGGCTATGCATTAAAAAATTGTACTAATCTTTGAAAAAATAAAGGTTAATCTCTATAAAGCTGCCATAAAGAAGAAGTTTTCAATCCCGATGTTTTTTAAAAATTTATGATAATTTTTCTAAATAAAGAATACTATTCGGATAGGCATTTTTAATTTGAATTTAGATTGAAAATTTGATGTTTTTGGCTGATTTTAGGCTAAATCATGATTTTTCATTTTTTTATGAAAAAAAAGTGGATGACGAGGAAAGGCCCCCCCCTATATCTTTAAATAAACATTTCTATTTGCTTTTTATACTTGCCAGGTATTTGCGTTTTAATGACATACATTCCACCTCTGCTTAACTTTATTTTTTCGATTTTATTACGAGTTTATAAACTCAATCTTATTTTGTATCTGGTGGTGTTCTTCTAAAAGCTTATCACTAATAGTTTAGTTTAAGTCAAAGTTTATTTACCTGGTGAGACATCCACACATAGTCCTTGAGTTCATTCAATCCATTTCACCTTTAAGAGCGTTGGTTTGTAGTCGAAATGCACTCTCTTTTTTACTGTTGTGAAACCATCTCAATTTCTCTTTATCATTATCTTTGCCTATTTATATCTAAAGTCAAGTTAATATAGGAATAAATAGCGCTAAACTATTCAGTAAAAGCTCAAAAGCTTATTTAATAAAAAAAGGTTTACTTGTTTTTTATACTTACCATATTATTTAAGAATACTTGAAGACAAGATAAGTGGTTGCGCTCTTCGTCATGCCAATCTTTCATTTTCCAAAAACCATTTTGATTATTAAAATTAATAAACCTAATTTATTCAGTTTACTTCTTGCTTAGATTTCTCTTTAATTTAATCATTCCAACCTTTAATTAACTAATCGTATTCTCCTTATAATAGAAAAGCAAGAAGTAAAATCAGAAACAAATTTGAATAAGAAATTAGAAAGCAATCAAGATAATCAAGATTAGATAATCAAAAACCAAGTTGATTAAGAATTACTCAAAGAACTAGATGAATACAAATAAAAGTTTTTTGAGAGCGAGAGATTAAGAGAGAAGGAGAAATAAGAAATGGCTTAGAAATTATAAGATGCAGAATAATTAGCTGATTGTGTCATTTCCTACTTACAAAATTTTATTGACACTCTATTTGCAGCAAACTTCAATGCAAACAATTTAAAGGAAAGCGATTTAAAGCAAATAAAAGATCAATGATTATGCAGGAGTTTAATTTATAACAACTCAGGATAAAAAAAATCAAAATGAAAACCCTTCAGAAAATTAATTAAAGAAAAGAGAAAAACAGAAATAAATTTCAATAAACTAAAAAGGGACTTATATTCTGAAATTCTATGAGTGGGACATGCAATAGAGAAAGGGCAAATCAATTTAGTACCAAGAAAACGTTTTGAACAAGAAGTTGTGGAAAGACATCACAGCGAGTCCAAGACTGGCATTATTGGAAATAAATTTGACGTGATCATGTCCGATGCTCCATGGTCAGGCACATCTCTAAAATTAAACTACAACACAATGAATGACTAATAATGCATGGATGAGATCTCCGTGCAAGAGCTGCAAAAAGATGGCTACCTCCTCCTCTGGGTCACCAACAAGAAAATTGAGCCCACCCTCAAATATCTCGAGCAAATTGACTATGAAAATATTGAGATGATAATATGGGTCAAAATCAACAAGGATGGCAGCCTACGCGGCAACATTGGCTACTACCTAAGGCACAACTCCGAGCACTGCATCCTTGCCAGGAAGAAGGGCAGCTTCGCCAACCTCAGGCAGATCTCCAAGACTCACAAAGCCAGAAATGTGATCCTCGCTCCCATGGGGGAAGCCTCCAAGAAGCCTGATGAGATCTACGAGATCATCGAGAAGCTCTGCCCCAATGTGACCTACTTGGAGGTGTTCGACAGGCAGCACAATCAGAGAGAGAAGTGGATGACGGTGGGCAACGAGTCCATCCTCCGCAAGAAGATCAAGATGCCCACTCACAAGGCCAAGCAGTAGAAGAAAATGATTGATCAGCTCAAGAAGAACAAAGTCATCCTCTTTGAGTGATAATCACTCTTAATTCTTAAATAATTTAATTAATTGTTCAATCCACTTATTTCAGCTTAATTCATCTAAGGGGTTTTAAGTAAATCTACTAATGACTTGGCAGTCATCAAGTTCAAAAAAGTATAAATAGTAAAGATCCAACTAAAAATATTATTAATTTAATATAATAATTAAGTCCTCAGCTGCCTGATATTAATTATAGGTAAAATACGATTAGTTGATTGCTGACATAAATAATTTAATTTCCTTTAAAATGAATAGAGATTCAGCAATGATTTAATTAGTAAGAATAGATAAATAATTTAATTTGTAAATTATATATTCCTAATGGCAGAGATAGAATTCACAAACCTATTTCTCATCTCTACCATTTCTCTTTTTAAAAAATCTAAAAGACAAAGAGGTAAGTAAACCATTGAGCTTATTATCTTATTTTGGGTATATTTATTGAGTTTAGCCCTATTTCACTTCAATTGACTATAATACTTTTTACTTATGTGATTCTTTAATTGAGTTGATTGACAAGTTAGAACACCTCAACACGTAAGAAATACTTCGAATAAAACTACAATAATGAGTAGAAGGTTTCAATAATCAGCTGAGATAGAGTGCCTTTACCATACAACTCAAGTATCATATTCGATACATGAGCTTATTATGAATTTTAGAGAAATAAGGGAGCAGCTTAAGAGTATAGAGCAGAGTTTAAATCGAAGCTTCTTAAAATCTACAATAAAGAGAAGAAGAACCTAACAACAATTAGAATACTTTAAGTTGGAAATAGCAACAGAAATTATAATATATTTGTATTTGTGTTAGTAATCAAATAATCGCATTTGACCTATAATATAGCTGAGAATTTAATAAAAAAGAGAATTAGATATTAAATTAAAATGGAATAAATCAGTGGCAGTTGAAGTGTGTCCAATTTGAATAATAATTACACCATTCGATTCAGCAACAAATTCTAAGAACTTTTTATCCTTTCAACTTTTGTGTGGGAGCACTCAGAAAAGAGTTATAAGCGACAAAAGTTTTTATGAAGATGACGATGAGGATGAAGATAAGTGGGTGTGTCATATCTCACTTCTGAGAGGTTTTGCGAAGATGATTAAAGAAGTCATATTAATTTTTGATTCTCTATCGAACAAGCTACAGATCAGGAAGTTAATCAGCTATTTCAACTGACACGAAGGGCGACTCTCCATTCATTATTTTAACTAATCACCGATTTTAATTAAAATTCCAGATATAATAGTTTATAAAATTAAGAAGATGAATTAATTAAAGTAGTTTGTTCGATAAAACAACTCATGGAACTTAGGCCAATATGTCACAGCCCAAAAAATCGAATCTTGAAGAGCAAAGGTCAAATTTTAAAATAATTTAGTAAAGAGCTACATAATCTTCAAATGCTCGTTAGATTACAAAGAGAAATGGATGAATAATATTTCCTAGCTACAATATTTGAGTGACATGAGTTTCAAAATATTTACTATTTCAATTTTAAAATATAGGCAGCAAATGTTCTGGAAGTCTTGTCCATTCCTAATGATAATTTTTGAACCCAAGAAAAATAAGACTCAGCTCTAAATCAATGAACTAGCAAAGTACTCAAATGCGAACCCTAACTTCCGCATGACAAACTTCAAACCAAAGGAAGAAACAAATCTATGAGGCAAGAGACAAGAAGTTAAGATTTATTACAAAGATAAGAACTTATAAAGTATAGAAGAAGTAGATTAAATTTTAGAAGGGTTAATTCTTTTTTTAATTATTTTGGAGTGGCTATACCTTTTAAATTGGGAAAGTTAATTTAATTATGTTTACCTCAATTACAAACAAAAGAATATCCAAAAAAAAAGTGTTTATTAGTTAAGCCAGAAAACCAGAACTATTAAAGTTATTGATTCTTCAGTTTTATGGCATCAGGAGATTTCTCTTTTGTAGTCTGAATTTGAACACCTTAGATGATAGATTTATAAGCAAGATGTCTCTGTTTTTTTCTCTGTTAAAATAAGTCTAAAAATCTAAATTATTTATAAATTGAGAAAGAAGGTGTCTTTTGAGTTGAGAGAGTGACTCATCTGAGATTATAATAAAATATTATAAGCAGAATCACTGAAAGCTGCTTTCCTCTTAATTCTATTTGTAAATTGATGTTTAATGTGTTAAAATGTTGAATAAATGTTGCAAGTCATTTGATTTCTATTTCTCATCCATATAAGTTAAAAATCTCAACAGATCTTCATTTTCTCTAATTCCTTTAGCATCTGCAGGTTTAGTGACTTTGACCTCCTTCATCCTCAAGAGACGTTTCTCGTTCTTTATATCTTATCAAAGTTTTATATTAACCTAACTGAGAAAAATTTCATATAGTAAATATCTATGGGTAACTAAATTATTAATAGAAATTTTAGATTTTCTTTTATTTAACTGAGAAATTAGAGAGTATGACAATGATAATTTTAGTTTATATATTAAATAATCTGTTAGTGGCATCTATATTGTGTCAACAGCATTAAAATGCAAACTGGCAATTTTTCGCAAGTGAAGACTAGGAGGTTGGTTGTGGAGTATTTCAGTTAGGAAAGAATACATGCTTTGGAAAATGAGATAGAATTAGAAAACAAAACCCAAGTTTTTATAGACAAAGTCCCAACAATAGTCAATCTCAATGACAGTAGTTTAATCCTTGCTCAATGCAATCTAATTTACAAGTAGCACTTTAGCTTGGGAACTGAGAAAGACGTTATTTATGCTCTTATTTTAAATACCATTTCTAAAATATAGAATGGAAAATACGTTTAATATTTAAATTCCGTGTTGAGAATATTATAAAGTGCTGAAATTATTAATCCAATTATAATCTTACACCTTAACTGTTGTGGCTCTTGCAATTAATCAGCGAGTCTATTATATTAGTGAGGTTATTTACTACTTGCTCTATTAGATAAGAGCTTACTGCTTTGGAGATGTAGATCCTTTTTTGTTGCTACCTGATATTCTCGTCTGCTTTCTGCTACATGTACTTACTTCTAATACCCGCAAGAGTACTCGGAGAGACTACTCACAGCACTAGGCAATAGTAATGTTTACCTTTCGAAACCTCTTTGGTTTAGAGCGTGAGCAGCCGGTCACTCTGGAGCTTAGACTTAATATGATTAGATGTCAGTGAGGACTCGCTCTCCGCCTCCTTAGTGGAACTCAGTCTGTGCTCACAATGTCTGCTCCTAGAGCTTCTTGGTCTCTGATTCTGTACTAAAATCAACTACAAATCTTTCTTAGATTTCCGCTATCTTTAGCTGATATTGCTTTAAACATGCGCTATCTTCTTTCATTAGCTTAAGACTTCAACATTCGCAAAGAATTCACAATTTAATTAAGAAATAAAAATATTTATTTTGAAACTTGATATGCACATTGCTATTTTTTACTATATTTTTAATTTGAAAGGATTTTATGCCTTTGTCTCAGATATGAAGTATATTGATAAACTAGTATATGATTATTTAAAAAGATAATAAATGATAAAAAATATATATCAATTGATTATGGAATATTATTATAGGTTGAATACGAATTCTTAATCGAGGGCGAATGTTTTCATAAATAAACGACTTTTAAATCTAATGACTTAGGTGAGCATTTTCATAGACAATAAAAGGAACTGCGAATAGTAAAATTGCGAAAGTATAACATTATAGTATTATGAAGTATAACATATTCAACTTTATTCTTGCCTCCATTTCTTTTACCTCTAAAATTGTAATTAGCATGTTCAAGTTTTACTTACCCATATGTTTATAAGTGAGACTCTTCCTCTGCGCACTCAAATGGCAAAAATTTTAGCTGTATTTATCAAAATTTGTGATTTGATAGCTGTCTTCTTCACTCTCTCTCTAAAATAAAATGTTAATATATATATTGACACATTACCAGAACTGCTTATTCAGATTTGAAAGGTATTGTTGTGCATTCCAATAAAAAAGGAACTTTAAAGTTCTAAGGCAATAAAGTTGGACTGGAGCTTTTTGAAAAATTGTCATTCCTCTTTCCCCATTTCATTTTAATTCATATTTAGAAAAGTCTTATTATTAATCAGTTTATTTATGAAAACATTCGCCCTCGATTAAGAATTCGTATTCAACCTTTAGTTGATTATATATTGTTTTCCCAATAACTAGAGACTGATTGAGTCCTAATCTATGATTTTTAAAATATTAAGTTAAAATTGAGAGTAATTTAAATTTGAATTACATCAACTACTTCTACAACAACAATCTTAACTAAACATCTTGAAGGTTACAACGTTGGAAGCAAGTATCTAGAAAGGTATTCTTCTTGATAAACAGAGTCTCATCTTTGAAGGCAAATTCCCTCTCTTTTTAAATATAATGACACTATTACTAATTTTAAATACTACACTAACAATCTTGATTTGCAATCATATTAATCATATGATATTAGAAAGTAGGTTATGAAATTGAAAAATTTAAATTCAGTTTCTTGAGAAGAATGCATTAATTTGTAAATAATTTTTTATGGAAGAGGACTTTGACGAGCAGTTCTTCACAATAATATTATAGGATGAATACGAATGCAGAATCGGAGGTAAGAGATATTTGAAATAAATTGATTAGTAGAAGCTGATTGAAGACCTGATGTTCAGATGGTTAACGTCTAGATTAGTCATTTTTTACAATAAATTTTTAAAAAAATTTTTCTGACCAATAATTCGAGCAGCAGTAGCAGTATTATACGTTCAGCCCAGATTTTTCACTACTGGCTAGGAAGCTAGCTCGCCCAGTAAGTAGCCACTGTTTTTAGTCTTTTTACTGAACTTTAGAGAAGTTGCTTCAAAACCATCCATAATAGGCATGTTGCAATCCATAAATTCCCCTACAATTGTGGGATTTAATAAAGTAAAATTACCTTTTTTTTGACATTTTTCTAGCAATACTCGGCCGACAAGGAGCACTTACAGTACCAAGTTTTACCCAGATGGCAGCTGCTTCGTCCTCGTTCGTCCAGGCTTTACAGAAGGAAACTGAAAAGTTTTTGAAAATCGGGGCTGAACGTATAATAATAGCAATAGCAGAAATATTTTAAGAAATATTTATGAAGAAGAAGATGAAGAAGATGATGAAAATTAATTAGCGTAAGAATAGTTTGAAAAAAGGAAAAGTTTTAAAATAATTATGAAATGTTCAGAAAAAGTAAAAATCAAGTCTGATACAATAAGACTCAAAAGTACGCAATTAAAGATCAAGGCAGTTATTAATCTAGAAATGCTTATAATTTATTCCAAAATACTTAAACATTTAAATCTTTTTTTTTTAATTTCTCTAATCCATTCATATTCTACCTATATTAAGGTTTAGAGCTCACCATATGAAGATTCATAACTCACTCGTGATGACTTCAATCAGATCTGTGAATTCATAATACTCAAAAGATAAAAGCTAAGGCCTCCAAATATTTAAGATCAAAGACGACGAAGTATCAAGAAATAGAAACAGGATTACTTTAACGCAAAAATTATAACTCAACTTTCAACTCCCATACCAAATTCAAGAAATGTAACTCCACTAAATTACTTTCAATTTATAATATTGGAAAAATGCAACGACTTTGTTATCAAACTTCAGCTTCAATAGTCAAAAACAAATCATTTAAAGAGAAATTTCGGAGTTGAATTAAAATAATAAATGCACAGTTATAAAATGTTGTCCATTAAATTATGCCGCTCAATATAAGGCTTGTAGAAATATAGTATGAGTTTATTCTGCTGCCATTACGATGGGTGGTATCAACAAAGAGATATTGATGTTACAAACTCAGAATTAATAAAATGCCAGAGCTCAAAAACTTTTCCTGAGATAATTCTTTAATAGGAAATCATAAGGATTAAATATACTTACAATTTAATGCTTAATGATAATAATTTCAGCCCAATAAACACACACTTCAACTCCCAATGATTTTTAATTTATTAAATTTAATTATAGTTAAAACTTAAATGAAAATAAATGGGAATTAAGTTAAAATAATAAATGAACAATTGTAAATTGTTGGTCGTTAAATAGTAAAGTAGGTACTCCAATATGTGGCTTGAGAGATAACTCGTTTAATTTTAATATAAGTTTGATTAACTGCCATTAAGATAGGAGGTTCTTATGAAGAGATTTTAATGTCACAAACTCCAAACTAATAAATTTGCCAATTTAAAAAACTTGTGACGAAGGTAACTCGATACACAGGCCTCCTGCAAAGAAGTTGCAAGGATCAAAGTTGCTCTACATTTAATGCTTAATCGATTGGCAATTAATTCAAACCAATATATCACATTTCAACTGCCACAGATTATAAAATTATTAAATTAATTATATATTTAATTCTCTTCTTTATTAAATTATCAGTAGGTATAAAGTGCTAAAATAATTGGACATTTTTTAAGATTAAAGAGCTTGATAAATTTAGTTCTATCTGTATTATACTTAAGAATTTAATGTTGAATCGAAAGCATATATTCTTTAAAATTGAAGCTGTTTGTTTGAGTGCTTGTTGGCTATTCTTTAATTAATTATGTTTTTAATTTGATATATCTCTAAATTTAAAAGTGGAACCTAACAGCTCTAACAATAGCAACAACAAAGACTCTCTTAGGAGAAGTCTAGTTAACACCATTGAGAATGTCAAGGCCAAGATTCAAGATAAGGAGGGCAACCAACAACACCAAAAGATACAATCTATTTTCAGAGAGTTCATCAACAAGCCAGAAATACTAAAAATAATTGAACACTTTTGACTATATCAGAGCCATTCGAGATAGTAAACACCAAAACTAACTTTGACCAACTATAACATTCAAAAGGATTCAACTCTCCAACTCAAAAATTAAAAGTAAGACTTAAAAGAAAAGGAAAAGCAACCAAAGGAAGTTACAGTGTGGGTTTTGACGAAAATCTACATATTTTAGTTTTCCCTACCATTAAAAATTAATATATTAAATTTGAAAGTTTTAAAATGGGACTCCTTGCGTAGCACCAAAGTTGGTTTTGCTAGTGTAGAGAGATAAACAGCCATATCTTAAGGCGTTTAGTAGTCCTGGAGGCGATCTTAGTAATTAATGTGAGTTCTTATACTGAGGTGGGATTGTGGTGCCCTTCAACAAGGATGTGACATTTGCGAGCATTAAAATCCCTACAACCCTCTCATAGAGTGTAGGGTTGGTGTTATTAAAATATCTAATGAAATGCGAGTTTGAATAATGGGATACTTCCTTTCAAAAGGGGAGGGTGATTGCAAGACATTTAAGTTCACAAACAATTATAGACTCCAACAACACGATACTACATATAACAGAGTAGGGGGCGTCTTGGGCTTTTTTCTTACCGACTTCACAAACCTCCGAGGTTTAATTGTAGGAGAAATACAGAACCTTGCTTGATAGTCTGCCCTCAGTAACCACTATTAAATAAGGTTAAAAGGTCCAGCTGTGACTCGTGATATCACGACAACCATTCTATGTCCGGTCAGAAAGCTGAAGTGTGAGTTTTATAAATATTTAATTTAACATACATATAATATAAATGGCGTAAAATTACAAAAATACTTCAATCCTGATGAAGCTGAATTTTAGTACTGAACATCAATTCCGAATTTCGATGACCTTGAAAACTTTTGTACACGAAAAATAAACTTTCCTAGCACGGCTTATAAATTCATAAAGTAAACTATAATTTAAGAAATTATAGGTAAAGCTCAACAAGAGATTTTTAAGTAAATGATACTCACCCGAAACAGTTACTTTAAAAATAATGATATTCATTACAATCCATATTTTATCGTTGTTCTCGTTGAGTATTAATCACTGATGCTTAGATATGGCACTAAACTTGAACTGCACTCTGCTTCTATAGAGCCAATTTATCATCTTTTCTTTAATCTGATAGAGTTTGAGCTGATTTAAAGAACCCTAAAATCTTCTTCTAACCTCATTAAGAAACTGATGAATTGCTGAAGCAGTTTCCTATTCAATTCATTTCCAAAGTTTAAGTGCTCTCAGTTTAGTATGTTATTTTTGAGAGCTGCTTAAACTTATGAAATGCTGAGACATACTATTGCTGGGAATTTAATAAAAAAAGAGAATTAGATATTAAATTAAATTGAATAAATCAGTGGCGGTTGAAGTGTGTCCAATTTAAATAATAATTGAACCATTTGAATATGCACGAAATTCTAAGAACTTTTTATTCTTGTAATTTTTGTGTGGGAACTCTCGGTACAGAGCTATAAGCGACACAAGTTTTAATTAAGATAAGGATGATGAAGAAATCGTGAGTCATATCTCACTACTGAGCGGTACTACGAAGATTATTAAAGAAGAAACCCATATTAACTTTTGATAAGCAATCAAACAAGCTGCGGATCAAGGGTTGAATTAGTC
Source organism: Tetmemena sp. SeJ-2015 (assembly GCA_027382625.1). Taxonomy (NCBI): domain Eukaryota; phylum Ciliophora; class Spirotrichea; order Sporadotrichida; family Oxytrichidae; genus Tetmemena; species Tetmemena sp. SeJ-2015. The sequence goes on along the minus strand of JAJKFJ010024055.1, from coordinate 7,531 downwards.
TGTGATTTCAACTGACAATAAGTTTCAAATATTCATTTATTATTTTAACGAATCACAGATTTTAATTAAAATTCCTATTATCTTATCTCTCATTCAAGAGATAAAAAAATATATTAAACATTGTCCTCGAGAGTTGTCTATTCGTCCTTCAATCCTTAAAATATTAATAAAAACAAAATATGATTATTTTTATCTTGTTTGATGAGAGCAATATCTAACTTTATCTAAGAAGTTTGAATAATTAAAGAGCATTTAAGAAATCAAAGTTTATTCAAAGAAGAAATCTAGGGTTTTATAAAAGATTTCCCTATGGAAAAAATTTTGGTATTTATCTGAGAGAGGTGGAAATATTTGTATATGAAGAGAGACGAACAACTACCGCAACCATTGTCCCTATTATCTAATGTCTTATTCCACCTTATCTGTAAAATATTAGCATGATAGCTCAACGATATTGACTTTCAATTTTAATTAATTTGATCATAGAAACAATATTGAGCTTTTTAATCAATAAAAGAATACACATAAAATACATTCAAATTAATTTAATAAAAAATGTTTGTAGTATTTACTATTAATTAATGTTGCTTGTCTAGTACTTCTTGTGATCATTCAATTTAAACAATCACATAAAAATATACGATCACCTAAAATTATCCACCCTTCAAAAACAAAATAGCATTTTAATATGAGATTTAGAATAACTTACAAGCAGTCATTTAAGTTTTCGATAAAAAAATACATTTAAAGCAAGTAAACTAAGCTTTAATGCAAGCAGACAAGCACAAACAAACTCCTCTTATATTATTTTAAAAGTCGGACACTCTTGACAAGTATAATAATTCGGGAGATGGAAGTGACTTACTTTAAGATGGGAATTACAATTGAAATTAAGTTGATATTTTAAATGGCCTTGGAAATATAGAAGCTAAACCAAGGAGAATGCTTCGGCTTCAATGCTAAATTCAGAGAAGATGGCAATGCTTCTATCTCATGCAACCTAATCTCTAAGAGTTAGAACTAGAAGGTGAAAGCAGAAGTTTTTGGCACTGAGTATTATACAATTAGAGTATATGGCAGTGATCAACAAGTAGAAGTATTAAATCATCCATGGTAATATCGATGCGTCAAATTTCAATATTGAGAAACTATTCAAAATTGTTTAAATTAGAATAAATTAAAAATACTTAGAGACCATTCTATAAAATGGAGAAGGTTGATTACCCTAGAATTAATTATAGCTAAAAATTTAATAAAAAAGAGAATTAAATTGATATTTAATATTATAGCCTATGAGACAGTTTAAATGTGGGTTGTTGGTAAAAAATTATTATGGGTAAAATGCAATTAGATGATTACAACCATAAGTACAAATACATTTTAATTTCTTTAGCTATTTCTAACTTATTATATTTTGATTGTCTTGGGCTTAGGTTCTTCTTCTCTTCAAATCATTTGTCAAATAACTTCATTTTCTATGATAAATCGTTTACCTCTGTTCCATTTTGTTTAGTTTCCCTCACATTTCTCTAAAGTTTATCATAAAATTACACTTCAAATATCTTACATGTTTTGTAATTTAAGAGAATCCTCTTTTGGCTGATTCCTACACTCTTCTCATTTCCATAGTCACAATTGAGGAATAACTTTGACAATGAGGAGTTCCATCTTGTCATAGTGCTAAACTAAAAAATCAAGATTAATCAAAACTCTATCTTTCTTTTGAGAAGAATTATGGCTAAACCCAAAAAAATATGTTAAAAATAAGATAGTAAGTTCAATGGTTTACTTACCTCTATGATTTTTGGATACTTGAAAAAGAGGATCGGTAGGATTTGGAATAGGTTCTAGAAATCACCACTCTGCCATTATGAATTTATAATTTATAAATTAAATTATTTTATCAACTTTTTTTTTAATGAAATAAACGGTTGAATCCACATTATCTTTAAAGAAAATCTACTATTTATGTTCGCAATCATCTAATTGTATTTGATCCATATAATTCGATTAAGAATGGAATTCTAAGCACATTTGATCTTGCAACTTTTATGTAGGAGGTCTGTGTGACGAGTTAGCTCAAGCACAAAGTTATCTAAAAGACTGATTTGGATATATTGCACTTTTTTTAAGGCAACTTCTCTTCAAGAATTGATCCTATCGCAATAGCTGAAGAAGAAACTCATATTAAAAATTAATAAACTATCGAGCAAGCCCCATATTTAGGCAGCTATCTCTCAATTTAAAGGCCAATTTACAACTTTTTATTTATTATTTTAATTAAATAACTATATTATCTACTTAAGGTGGTGGCAGCACTTAGTCATTTAGAGAAAATGTTAATGAGTTAAATTGAACTCAGTAGAATAAAAGGCAGAGAGCCCTCCAAATTTGTTCCTTGCAGCTGATCGCCACCCACCATACCAAGCGAGAGTCAGAGAAGGTAGACCAGGTCTTGAGAAGGTTTGATCTGATGTTTAGGCCTTCTTTCCACCTCAAAGCGAGTGGCAGCACCCTAACCTAGCCTAGTCGAGGACAGTTGGCCAGCCCGACTTTGAGCAAGTGAATTAAGAGTAGAATGGTTATCTCCAGTTAGGATCCACACTTTTATACCAGTAGATCTTAAGCTTTTAATAGTATGACCCACCTTTAGAAAGTGATAATTATAATTTAAGATTCAATTTCTTAATCTACTCCACCTAGCAATAAGCGAATGATTGACTATAAATATTTCAGAAAGCTTTTTTGTGATTTCATTCCGTCTTCGTTTGTTCATCGGTGTTTAATATAGCTCAAACATGATTACATTATTGTCACAACATCTGTGATTATATTAAAAAGAAAAGATATCTAACTTCATTTTTAATTTATAAATTATACTAGAGAATCTAAAAGAGAATCGTGAGAGGTTATTCTTAGAAATACATTTGATTGAGCTCTTTGACTAGATACTCCTAATATATTACGTTTTAAATTTGCTTAATTTGTTAATTTAAATGTCTGTCTTAACGACCTCCACTACATCAAGAACAAGGAGATCGAGAGAACAAACAAACTCAACACTACAACTCCAAAAGTTAACTTTTTCAAATCCAAGATCCAAGACAAGGAAGGTAACACTCACTAAAATTAGGCACGCTTCTACGATGGCAACTAAAATATTTGAGCTAAAGAATTCAAAGCATGAACACTTTTGGCACTTTCGTAATCAGAAACATCTTCAATAAGAACAAAAAACCCAGAATGAATATATTATTCAGAAGGAATCTACACTCAACTGCTAACACAAAGGACCTAAGGATGGCATTCAAACATACTACTCAGAACCTTGGCCTAAAGTGAGGGTCTTCACGGAGATTTGCATACCGCCTTCTCCAACCATTAATAAATAATTTAAGCTATATTTAATCAGCCAATTATTATATATCAATTTTTAAAGACCTGCTCATTCTTGATCTTAGTTTTCATTACCCTCGATCACGCATTAAATTCTTAAGTATAGTGGTCTTCACTAACTACATCGCAAGTTAATGCGATATCAAAATCTACATGAGAGATGTAGTATTTGGGATTTAAATAGAGCTTTTAGGCCATCTCAAGTAACTGAGAATTTATTTTAAAAAGTAAATATTCTCAAAATTACAAATAACCCATGGACCCATTCTGTAACAGCGCCTAGAAAGATAAACATAACCTCAGGAAGAAGCTACATTATTAATGGTTTATAAGATCAAAGAAAGTCTTCATTTTGAACTGGAAAGAGGCTAATAGTTCATGATCGAGTGTAATTAGGATGACTACACATATAATCAATTTTTAAATCTTATTATTATTATTCATATAAAAGGTTTTTAATTAAACTATGTCAAATGTGGCTCTCACTATAAATCTTCGCTCTCGCTGTTGAGTTGCCACTAGGTTCGCAGACTTTATTTCACCGAGCCTTTCACTAGTTTTCGTTGATTTCAGGCCTACACACTTCTTTGTGCCATTTGATAAAAAGGATTTTATGATTGTCTTTGTCGTGATCTCTGAATTCTCTGTTCTCGTTGGTCTATAGCAAGCATCTTGTTTTCAATTTGTCTCTATAATTGATTGCGGACTTCACGAAATCTCATGTAATTCGAAGTTGGCTTTCCTTTGTTTTCAGCGCTCTCTCGGTAGTTGGAATTCGTCTACACCAAGGTAGTTGCCCATCTTATCTGTAAGAGATTTAAGTTTTGGTAAGAGTAGTTCGAGAGTTGGCGGCCTTTGACAAGGTAGGGGTCTCATCTCTTAGTTTAAGGGTACCAAAATAATCCTTAAATCACACCAGGGATGTATTCTGCAGCAAGGCAAGTGGTAATAGTTCTTCAACTCAGCTTCATAAAGATCGAGACTGGAATTTATGCATTGGGTTCGCTGCTCAACTTTAGACTTGGAATCCAACATTTTTCGTATGAAAATTTAAATAATAAGACGTTTTCCTTTATCAATAAAAAGTACTTCCACAATTACGTTAGATCATGAACTATAAGGTGATAATAAAGAGGTACGAAGAAGAAATAAAGACAACCTTGAAATAGCGAAATGTAATGAGTGCGCCGAAAAACAACTCTAATGATGAAAAGATCACAGAGTGAAGGGGAAAACAATCAGACAGACCAGACAGATGACAGTTTGTTTTATTAGCTTAATACTGTTTCTTTAACAACGAGGGCTCTGGCCCTCTTAAGTTTAACATATAAAACACAAAACGTCCGCTCGTCTAAAATACTTTATTTATTATTATTCTCAAAATCAATATAATATGACTAATTTTCCCTCATGATAACTTGTAATTAAAATCTAAAATTTTAGATATTCAAGAATGTTTGATCTTAATATCAATTAGATTTTACATCATATTAAAAAAATAAAAGCAGAAAATATTGAACTTTTAATTAACTTTGTGAAAAATTCGCTTATGTTCTTTTATTGATAGTCTATTTAAAGGTACTATAGGTTGATTATCAATGATTTATATCTTATTTTTATTTGATTTTTGGATTCAGCCTTAAGTCACACCTACCAATCAATAAATTTACAAATTTATTGAGTTTTATAATTGGATTTAAGAGCAAGCAGGAACTCTTCTATTTTGTTCTGGTGATTTATATAAATAGAAAGAATGTTAATGCTTTCAAAAGATATAAGAAATCAGATATTTTGTTTAAAGATAAAGTTAGGAGCAAATAGGAGAGAGCATTTAACTATAAAGTACAGAGTCCATAATTCCTAAAATGCTTAGACCTAAAGGAATGCAAAAAATTTTTGTGAACTTCTTACAAATAAAGAACAATATTTGTTTTTAAGATCGCTATAATATAATCTTAATTTATCTATAAATTAAATTTTCACTACACAATAGAGAATACTAAATTAAAATATAAAAATTTAAGTTTCTATAGGAAGTCTCCTCTAATAGAATTTAGTATTGAAGACATGTAGCTGCTTTGAGGAAGCTCACCTATGCAAGCATATTATTTGAGATAGCTGAGCAGCTCTTTTGTCCTTCTCACAATATCGAAAAAGCTTGCCACATAAAGTTCATGGTAGTTGGTAAAGTTGATCTGAGTGAGCTCGGCCATCATCATCAAAAGTTTCTAGTATGAGAGCCTATCAATAGCGGATTAAGAAGTATTTAATTACTTACCTTCAAATTTAAAGAAAGAGTAGAGGTCTAACCTGGCCATCCTCCTTTGAAATAATTCTTAATTAATTTTGAGTTACATATGCTTAAATTAAATCTTTGGAATTTTATAGTAGAGCTATCTCTATCATGGCATAGAATTTAATGGAAATTAAATTAAATTATTATTTAAATTAAAATGGAACAATTTTGTGTCAATTGAAGTGTGTCTGATTTCGAATAATTAATAAAACTTTCGATTCAGTATGAAATTCTTAAGCCTTTAATCCTTGCAATGTTTTTATGAGATAGCCCAGTAAAGAGTTTGTAGCTACATATGATTAAATGAAAAAAGTTTGATAAGAGTGCATTCATCATATCTCGCTGCTGAAATGTGCTAAAAAGTTAGTTAAAGAAGAAGCTCATATTAATTTTCAATGAGCTATCGAACAAGCCCCATAATGGCATATGTAGCTCACATTTCAACGATCATCATTTTACCATTCTTCAATTATTGTTTTAGTTGAATTCTGATTTTCTTTTAATTTTTAACTATAATTTAGCTAGAGAACTAAGTTTGATTGAGCATAAACTTGTGTTTAGCAGCTGCAACTCATGTGCAAATCTGAGTTGGTAGTGAATAGGTTGTACTTGCTTAAGTCTCTTGCATAGCTTGAAACTCTAAAAAGGAATTAAGTATGGATTTTGATTTTTACGAGAAAAAAAATATGGATTTGTATATCTCATAGAGACTATGGATTTGGATGCTTAAATATGGAGAAAGGTAAGTTTTTGGACATTGCTTACATGAATCTGAGGAAGCGTTGTAGTCAATGTGGGACTGAGTAGAGTGTATACTAAACTATGGTTAAGTGGGTGATTAAAGTTAAAGTTCTTAATTATTTATTAGCAATCATTTTTATTTAATATGAAAAACGCAATCCAATAACAAAGCTTTGACTCAATACTCAGTGTATTGAGCTAGAGAGTCCCAAAATAAAAAATAAAACAGCAGCTTGGCTTGGAAAGGAAGCCATAACAAAGAAAGCGAGGACATCGAGTTTATCACGACTGGCTAGAGAAGAGGCTTTCTAGAAGGAGAGAATAGAATGTAAGAAGGCCCAATAGCCCAGATTCTGCTCGCAACCATTGCCCCAGTTTAACAAGCACAAGGAACTTAAGATGCATGCCGTGGTCCATGAACGCGACAAGGGATTCAAAAAGCAATTAAAATTAGAGTCTCGTAATTAGTGCAAACTCTGTAATTAAGAAAATGAGCGTTCCCTACTTCTTGCGCCTTCTATGAACACCTAGTTAGCCATTGTAAGGAGGAACTCTTGCACCATGGGTACAACTTTCTTGTAATAAAATATCTTATTTCGACAATCTTCCACTAGTCACTCCTTGCCAAGATGACATCGCTAAAGAAAAATTATCCCATTCGAGATCACACTATTTTATTCGTTGCCATTAAATTCAGGAGATAATTCTTAAGTGAGGCAACAATGCTTGCTAGAATAAATATACCAGGCTCATGATCTGGAGTTATAGCAATATTTAAAATAAGAAGAGTCACTACTCTGCCATTCTTAAAGAGGCTTTTTAGTGAAAATAAAGTGAGTCCACTTTGCAGAAGTGAAAAACAAGTGTATACATTTTAATTCTCAAGCCTCAAAAATGATCACCTTATGGGAAAGAATAGATTTAAGATCAAAGATCGAAGATCGCTGGGCTATTTTTCAGATCTTAATGCTAGAAGTTTTCCTTGAAAACTGAGTTTGCCTGTCGAGAGAAAAGTGAGTCCACTTTGCAGAAGTGAAAAACAAGTGTATACATTTTAATTCTCAAGCCTCAAAAATGATCACCTTTTGGGAAAGAATA
>JAJKFJ010024054.1:0-21529 GCA_027382625.1 Tetmemena sp. SeJ-2015 | reverse complement strand
AGGACATCCCAAAGCATTCCTTCCCTCAAATGTTTAATGTCCCTTAGATCAAAGAGTACTAGCTTATCAAGTACACGAGGCCTCACAAGAATAAGTGGTACTCCTCATTCATTTGTCGCTTCGGAGGCCACTGCAACCAAGTGTTACACAAATGGGGTAACCTCTACAACCACTTAAGAGTTCATTCAAAGGAGAGGCCCTTCATCTGCGCTGTGGCTAAATGTTACAAGAGATTCGCTCAAAAGAGCAACCTTGATAAGCATATCAGATCTCACAGCCGCTAGGTCTTGAAATGCCACTTCTGTTCAACTAAACACACCAAAGACTTGATGGTCAAGCATGCTTAGATGCATCAAGAGAGAGGTGACTTCAATGATTTTTAGTATTTAGTCTTTACAATTCAATCTGAATATAATATCCTATGGCTCTGTAACTTAGATTTTTGAAAAAATGTCATATAGTTCAAAAAATTTTAATTATAGATAAAATTTTTAGAGATAATTTAAGTTTTATAAAATTTTGATTTGTTTGACGGTGGTTTTACTTTGCTTGCTTTTGGCTCTTACCAGGTACATTTTAGCAAAAAACTTCATCTTATAATTTGCTATAAATTATTAATCGGCTTTATAATAAGAGCCAATGTTTGAAAATACTATATCTGAGGACTCAGATAGCAATTCAGAAGATTTCTCTAACCAAGAGGCTATATACTAGTGATAAAATAGATATAAAATTAATAAGAAAATTATATTACATTCCTTCTAGAACGATATATAATTTATGCAATCAACTATGGAATTAAGAAAACACTAAGAATATATTTTAAATTTAAGGTTAATCATATATACTCTTATAGATAGAAATTCAAAAAATAAAATTTATAGGATAAGGGATAAGATGCTTTAAAATATTCCTTGGATTTTAAGTTTGTCTATAATTTCTTTTGATGAGCAAGATAAATCCGCCCTTAGATTTTATTTTAGGTTTAAATTTATTAAGAGACTGCAAATAAGTAAAAAATTATTTTCTTAAGATAGGATTTGAATCTGAGATACAAATTGAAATTCTATTTCGAGCGGATTATTTGATTTTAATCCAATCGCAGTTTGAAATATTTATTAAGATTCTAATTTGTTTATAAAATATGCAACTACAAATAGAGTAAACATTTAACTTTCCTCAATAAAATTGCCCTTTATTCGTCATCATAAATATGCAATCAAATTCACATTTAAATTTAATAAAAATATTATTTAATTTCTAAAAAGAATAATAAAACGAGTATTTATTTTAAAATAGAAGTTAGGATTAAACGGTAAAAAAGTTTTTCACCTTTCAATTAATGCATTAGTTGAGATATCAAGGGAAATATTTATTAAGCTTTTGGGAGGGAATGAAATCTGATAACATCTTTATAAAGGGTTTTTCTGCTTTATCAACATATAATAGGTTTTTTTAATATTAATTTCTCTTCTTATATCCAATTGTTTGGGAGGGAAAAATTATCTCTTGTGACATATTTAAACTATTTATATTTTTAAATTTGACTATCTTTAAATTAGAGATGAATAGTAAAAACTAGAAATAAAAGCATCTTTAAAGAACAAAAAGCTTAATCATTCAAAATAGAAAAAGAAAAAAGCAAAAATTAAAACAATTCTTGATAGTTTTAGAAGTAGTCTATTAAAAAAATAAACACATTACCTAAATTTTAATCTTCCTTTAAAGTAATATGGGAGATTACAAAAAGAAATTTTTAAAATGTTAATTTAAAAAGTGTGGCTGTCTAAGTCATTTGTATTCAATTTATTTTTATTTTATATTGATTTATATTTACTTTTAAGATTTAAGAGGGCTATTTTTAGCATTAGTTAATTGCTCATAAATATCCTCTTCTATCTTTATTTATAAGATCAATCTAGCTGTTGTCAAAAGCTTATATCTACGATATAAAATATATTTAATATTTGAAGAAAAAAATTTGAATATTTCATTGTTTGCACTCGCTTTATTATGCTTTTTATTTGCTGAACTGTATCTTGAGCAAGAAATGTCCACAACTTCATTATGAAGATCCTTGACCTAGGTTTTATTTTAGCCCTTCTTTTTTTTCTTTTTCACAAATTAGTCTTAACTTATTTCATTATCTCTTTTTGAAGTCTCACAACTCTTTATTTTTATTTTGGCGTTAACTCAATTATAATATAAATTATGCTTATATATATAATAGAGAGCGTTTGTTAAATTTGCAGAAGAAACTGTAGAATCTTATAGAGGTATACTAGTAAAGCTGCCAGACTCCTAAATGGATACAATATAATTTATTCAATTAAAAGTGCTATGGATTTATTTGGAGAGCACTCTGATTCTTTGTTGGGGCTTGAGGAGCTGGGGCTTGAGAAATTTTTATCAGACTAGATCAGTTAGAAGATTCTCAAATTATCGCTCTAAATATATCCTTAGGGGTTTGTTATAGGAGACTTCGCTACCTTTCGAGTTAAAAAATTTTCTCATTATACATTCATTTAAATATGTTTAAGTTATCTACACATAATTTAATACAATGCTTAAAAAATCATATTTATAATTTAATTAAAAAAAGTTCTATGCTCGACTTCAGGTAGATTATTTGTGGGTTTTATTTGCTTTCTGCCTTTAATTTAATGGTCAGCTCTCTCTACAGTATGCTCATATCTTGAGCTTTCAATATCCTAAACTTCAAGATCAGCTTGAATAACTTAATTAATATTTGAATGAGAAAAGCTGGAATTTGTTGTAAGATTTCTGGAGAGTAGTAGCTTTAGTTTTAATTACATTCCTTGTTTTCTTTTCTTCCTTTCCTAATTTGAGTCTACATTTATGCATTTGTTTACGAAGCCTACACTTCTTCCCTCTAAAATTACTATTAGCCAATCTGTTGCCTATCGATTCTAGTGGCTAGTCTTACCTCCGGTTCTTTCTCTTCCTCCTCTTCTTATTGTTCCTCATTGCTATTTTAAAAGTCGTAGCTGCTTCCAGAGCTAAATAATTCTTCTTGATCTAGTTGTCTTGGCTCTGTCTGCTATCTTTGAGGAGGCCTCCTTCTTCTCTCCTCCACAGCCTCTCCTGAGGAAAGTCTTGCTTCCTCACTTTCAATATTTGAGTTGCTGCTCTTTCCGCGACAAAGGAAATAAATACTGCCAGCTATTCCGATTATGAGAACTGCCACTGCCACTATCATCGATATCATCACCAATTCAAATCTTCAAATATTTTTATACAAATTGGTTATTGGAAAAGTCATTGCCATCACTTTGAAATTGGACTTAGTTCTCCTGATAAGTTGAGTCTATGACTATTAGATGATTGCCGAGTACAGTGCCAGAATTAACTAGAGTAGCTGAGCTGTTCGTGACAGTTGTTTAATTAATTACAATATAGGTTGATAAATGAAAATAGTAGTTGCTCCATTGGGAGTAGTGGAAGCAGCAGTAGTAGTTTTAGGAGCAGAGGTGGAACTTGTAGAATAAATCGTGGTGGTTGGTGCAGGAGTTGTAGTAGTTGGAGTTTTTGTAGTGGTTGGAGGTTTAGTGGTGGTTGTTGTAGATGTGGTAGTGGTTTTAGTAGTTGTTGTAGTGGGAATCCATGGTCTGCGTTAGTCGCCCTAATCTTTTGCTTTCATTTCCTTAAAATCTGAATGTTTTTTAAAAAGGAACTAGCTATTTATTTATTTTCATATTCCTCTATGAATAGTATAATCATTTAGATGACTTATAAATAAACTTGAACTTTTTATTAAAATCCTTCAGAAATAAATCTGAAAAGAAGGATTTTAATCTTAAAGAAGAGAGATTCAAGAGCTGTAAATAGTTTTAATAAGCTCCAAAATTTTTATCAAAGTCTCAAGATTAAGAATAAAACGTGATTAAAAAGATATAGGTGTCCATACAATCATTTATAAAAATTTTAATGTACTCTCTATTCATAATAAAACTCTAAAAATTATTATAAAACAAAGAAAGTCAACTAATTTAGAGAATCTTTATTTTCCATTTTATAGAATTATAAAAATTGAATTCCAGGACCAAGAATGAAAGAATAAATAAACTAGATAAATAGTCTAAATTTATTTAATAAATGCGAGAATACGTTTGCTGACGCTCTAAATTATTTACAAAGTATTCTAATCATCAACTATTGAATGCATTTAAAAATGCCTAAATTATTCGGACCAAGATAGTTTCTTACTTTAATATTTATTCTATCTCGATCCTAAATTTATTGATTGCTGCACTGACTTATCAAAACTTAAGTGAATCCATCAGAGTCTGTCTTAGAGATCTTCTTAGTAACTTTATAAGGTGATTTCTGGATGAATTTGACATTCCAGATCTTAATCCTCAGAATATATTTCAATATTTATTGAAGTGTCCTCTTCCTCATCGTAGCTCGACTGATGAGATTGGTCTTTGGCTTTGCTTTCACGATATGGGATATGCTAACTAAGACACTCCTATTAGAGCTGGAATTAATTATTAGGTAATATTTCTGATTTGTTCTGACTGCTATCTAAAACAACCGATTAGGATTTTAAGCCCAAGTTTTTATTCAGCTGCTTAGAACTCAGGATTTAATCCCACGCTGCCTTCATTCTCTTTCCTATGCATATCTAACGATCTTCGCCGTCATTTTCTTGTATTTTCTTTGGAAAATCTAATGCATGAAAGAAATTTATTTCACTTGATAACAACTAATATGCTTGAGCTGTAGATGTGTGGCCTATTTGCACAAATTCTTTTCAAGAGTTGGTTCTGTTTGTAGGAAAGATATTTAAGCCACTCTATCTCTTATATTATTATCCGTTTAGCCCCGAATTAAAAAAAATTTTGAGTTTGATACTGTAAAGCCTGGCGAACGAGGACAAACCTCTTGTCTTCTGTGCTAAAACTTGGTACTGTAAGCCCTCCTTGCCGGCCGAGTATTGCTACAAGAATTTTCAAAAATGTAATTTACTGCTTTATTAAATTCCACAATAATAAGGAACGTTCCTTGACCAACATGCCAATTTTAGATGGTTTTGAAGCTACTTCTCTAAAGTTCAGTAAAAAGACTAAAAAATGGATTCTTATAGTAAAGCCAAACTTCTAGCCAGTAGTGAAAAATTGGGACTGAATGGATAATATTACAACTAAGAGTCTTATTCTATGAGCGAAGACTCGCCTCTCTCATCTATCACATATTTATTATTTCCAAAATTTTGACTACGTTCCTAATTTAGTTCCTCTTCTTCAATTATCTGATTCCCATCGAGAGGCAGCTATAATTAATCTGACTGTAAAATCTATTTTAAGTATGTATTATCCTCAGGAGTTCTGATGACTTATGAGGTCACAGACATTAACTTTCGAGAGGAATCCTATATATAGTAGTCTTCCTCCTACTTATCGTATAGTTCTTGCAACTTAAAAAATTAAACTAAGAGGATCTGGTTTTGGCATCTCCAAAAAAGTCAAAACTTTGCTTCTGGTGCTTTCTTATTCTAAAATGCAATTAATAAATATATAGAATGATGATATGAAATTGATTCTCTGATTTTTTTAGTCTCTGGGTAGGATGAGAACAGGCTTATTTTCAAAGGGACATTGAGAGGAGGAGAGAGCAAACATTTTGAGCGTATCCTTTTCAATGTCTTTGAGTTTTTTGGATTATTTTTGAGGTAACTCCTCGTCTTGATCTTCATTCTGAATCATTTGACTATTAGTTTCCATGTTAATTTTTGATAACGTTTATATAGTTTACTCCTAATGTGGGGAAGACTTCTTGGAGTTCTCTTTTATCTGTGCATCCTTTCTTTTATTGCTTCGGTAAAGCAGATAGAGCAGTACTAACAGAGCAACTATTAAGATGAAGAGAAAGGTGAAAACTCCAGCAATCACCAAAACTCGCTTCAACTCTTAAAAATTAAAAGTAAGAAGTCATAAAATAGTTATCTCTATATCATCAGTCTTTGATTGGAGGGGCTTTGGTTTAAAACCATGCTAAGTTTTATTGCAAAAAGTAGTCACGCCGCCTATTATAGGGGTGAAGGTTAATTTATACTATCAAAATAAATTCAGTTGGCTTTGGACAAGCATAATATAGTTGGAAATTTAATTAAAATCGGTGATTGGTTAAAATAATAAATGGAGAATTCCAACTTCATGTCAATTGAAATCGCAGATTCACCCCCTGATCTGCAGCTTGTTCGATAGCTTATCAAAATAAATATGAGTTCTTCTTTAATCTTCTTTATAGCAGCCCTCAGTAGCGAGATATAACGTGCAAAGTTACTTAATTTTAAAATTTGATGTGCCTTCATCTTGCATTGCTTATAACTTTATACAGAGCTTTCCCAAATAAAAGTTGCAAGGATGAAAAGTTCTTAAAATTTTAAGCACTATCGAATGGTTTAATAATTATTTGAATCTAAGACACTTAAATTATCGCTGATTTAATCCATTTTAATTTAATTTCTAATTTAATTCTCTTTTTTATTAAATTCTCAGCTATAATTTTAATGAGATTATAAAAATGTTAAAATGGATAGAAAGTGGGCGATGGTATATTTGTTGGAACCGGATGACTCTTATCTCCGCCGCCGATTGTGTTAAAAAAATTATATGCCAACAATCGTTTATAATGAAAACATTACTAAAAAATTCTAATTAAAATTAGGATGGAATCTGATTAAATATAGACTATCATTTTTTAGATATAAACAGTAATTATAAAATTGTGGATGTTGGAGATTATTGCTTATTTGAAGATATATCTGCAGGTGAAATTTGCGAGTCGATATTTACATTGCTTAAGTCAAAGGCGTCTATATTAATATTACTAGATGAAGTAGTAGTGGGCTAAGGCCGTCTTTGCTACAATTTATTAGGTTAAGGCGTTTAAATAGGTCTAAAACCTTCTTCCTTTTCTTTGCACTCTTATCTTTTATTTTTATCCTCCCATCTCTTATCCTCTGGTCGGGGAGGTGGTGGGGGAGGCAAAGGAGGAGGTGGGTGTGGAAAAGTTTAACGTTTTTAACCAAGTCTTGGAAGTTTTCGCTTAAGATTTGAATATATAGAAGCAAAAAATGTTGAAAACTAAGATTTTGAAGAATATTGCCGTCACGCAGAGGGCCTGCTTTGTGATGATCTCTTTTCATTATCAGTGGTGAGCTGTAAATGTTAAATTGCTAAATTTAATGAATTTATTTTGCACCTTCTCATTCTGGTCTAAATACCTCTCTATCTATTTATCATGATAATTTTATTGCAAATTAAAGCCTCATTTTATCTTGCAATATAGGCTTAATATAATTCAAAGGAAATCAAAATCATCGTCTATCACTATCAAATCTTACTCAAATAAAATAAACTCAACCTTAGGTGTAGACTTAATATTTAAAGTTGCTTGATTTTTGCCGAGCAGGGTATCATCTTCCTTGATTGGCTGATTTTTCTTGGGCTCTGCAGTTGGAGGAGGTATTTGAGTAATGTTGCCAGTCAACGGAGGTAGCTGTTATTTTGATTTCGGTTATTTTATTGGAGCATTTTTATTTTCCTCCAAAATCTAAAAACCGGAAGCACCAGGTTTTGGTGTTGACGATACTATTTCAGATTGCTTCTTAGGTGGAGGTACATTTTAACTATCTATTTTTTAATTCATTGGAGTTACAGGGGTTGACTCTACTAAATTGGTTATATTTTATGGTGGGATATTAGCGCTATTGCTGATATTAATTAAACATAAATGAAAGTTAATTTTATAAGAGGTTAAGCATCCGAAGCTCTATTTCTGTTCTATGTTACGGTATTCTAATCTTTGTCAATTCAAGGAGCTGAAGAGTTTTACGAAATTGGTTTATTTACCTACTATCCCCACTCTGTATTATTGGTTTGCACTTACTGAGGCTAAGGAATCGGGATTGGTTTCTGTATTTATTATTAGGCAACCTACTGTGATGGATTTTAGAGAGTGAATGCTTGAGGATCCCACATGCTCTAAATATTTTGGTTTCCTATTATCTATTGTTATTATTAAACACCCAGATAAGCACATAAAAAAGAAATGATGTGAATGGCTTCAAAATAAAATTTAAGGGTGAGATTAGGTCGGGAAGCTGTTCTAATTTTAATTATAGATTTGATGATTTAAAACTACGGAGGCTTATTACTAATTCTAGCTTATCTCTATCCTTTAAGGTTAAGAAATGAAAGGATTTTCAGCTTGAGTCAAGGGAACCATTTCAATAGCCATGTCATCCGGTCCTTGATTGTGATTGTTAAATGGAACCTAGATAATTCAAAAGAACTATATTTAAACCATACTCTAAAGCTATTGAGGTCTTCTTACCAAGTGCATGCCATAGGGCATATTGAATTAGTTAGCCTGACCGAAAGAGGGGTGATGAAAAGCGAAGGAAGCTGCAGGTATATAGAAAGGATTATAGGTCAAAGGCTGTTGTTCGGCCTCTCCTGTGACTATGTGCTAGCCTTATGTAGGATTAGGAGCTGCAACGTTGAATTAGGGCAGAGCTTAGAACTGCTAATAGTATGCTTACTCAGCGACCTGACCTGCAACAACCGAATAAATAATTCAATATTCATAAATATAATTTACATAGGATAATAAGATGGTTTCTTAACTAGAACTGTAATAAGTGCTGGTTTTGAAATTAATTATTATTTGCATTCCTTAAATTTTACTTTACTTTACATAAATATAATGGGGGCCTTGCTGTCTTCCATCTCTAGAATTTACCGCAGCTGCTAGCTATCTAGACTATTGCTCAATCTTTATTTACTGCTCTGTGATGATTCTTCGTCTTTTTCTTTCAAAATAATATGCTGCGATTAGAACTACAATGAAATAAATAAGCTATATGTTTAATTTAATGACGATAATGATCGAGCAAATCACAATAGCAGCCACTACACCACCGTTGCTTGAGCAAATAATTATAATCAAACTTTTTTAATCCATGTATAAAGAGCGAGAATCATCATTCTCATAATCATCGCCCGTATCAGGCTCTGTGGTGTTTCCATCTGGTGGGATATAGATAGGATTTACTAGTCTAAAATAATAAACAAAACCATTGTATAAAATTAATTTCCATCATCATCAGTTGTTTGGTTTTATTGAAGATATCTCAAATTCTATCTGATCAATTTCACATGAAGGTCTTACTGGAGGGAGTATAAATCTTAAAATCTCTCGCCTTCATAATTTTGAAAATGGATGTTTTTAAAATCCAGCTGTGGTGATTATATGCTCATTTTAGTTGGCTAAATTATTTAGCTTATCCTGAATTTAAGTTTTAAAGTTGCTTTAATTATAACTTTTTGTTTGTATTGATCTTCTACTTGATAGATGATTTGAAGGTAGTTATGAGTGAAACAGCTGATGATATTGATAAATTATGTTAGAGCACTATAGTTTAGAAATAATTAATAATGAACGAAGACGAATTAGTAAACATCTGTTCCTCATCATCAGGCGACCCCTATGCATCAGCCCAGTCCGCTGCATAGAAATACTCCTCAAACTTGACTAAATAATAGCAAATGGTTAACGTCCAGCAGTTTAGCACCGCTTAAAACCAAAAGTCATAGGCCAAAGCATCGGTTTACACTTTTGGAGGTAATCAATACTCGAATAAGTTAATTTATTATTAAATTTAAATCGAATGGTGTTGAAATCAGTGAGGGCTCTGCTAGCTACTACAACTCCAATCAAGCCAATTTAAAAAACAATCTTGCAAATAACAATGGCTATGCAGAAATAGTAATAATAATCATTATCAAATTGTATTTCAATGATATGCTAACTTTGCAAAAGGCAGTTTTCTTAATGACATAAGCATTGAAGGCATTGATGAAAATGGGAGAGCAACACTCAAGTCCTTACAAGGAAGAGATTCAGCAGCTTATTAAATATTTGTATAAAAATCTATAGCAAGTATAGGCGGAGGTCTTAAGTGGAAGAGAAAAAGCGAATTATCTAAGTCAATCGCTTCCTCTGGGAAAAGCCGCATTTCAATCAAGGGCAATAATTAATACGAGTACTACTATGGAAATAACGACCCTTTTAACATTAGCTAGCAAGTAAACATCTAAAATATACTCAAGGATGCTAATTACAACTAATAATATATAATAAATACACTAAATTTCAAATTAGTTCTATGAAGGGGATGAATAAGCCAATGAGCAGTTCAAATTTTCTGAAGATAAGAATAACTTGCCTGGAGCATAAAATGGGAAAAGTTAGAACAATCAAATAATGAGCAGACCTTCCCTCAAACTTGGCATTAATAGTGAACAGAGAATGTCAAGAATAAGCCAAATTATATAGCAAAGGCATTCAATGGGAGGAAATAAACAAGCTTTTTAGGTAAATTAGCAACCCATCTACTCTGATTTCATCCCTGAGGATTTTGAAGAAGATATGAATATTTTTATTAACAGATATCGGCGATGAAGTTGATGCAGACAATTCAAGGAAGTTTAGTATCAGAGCACTCAACTTTAACATGATGAGCAAACTATCTCCAGCCATCCCTCACCATACTTTGCTAGCTAGAGCTAGTTCTAAGTTGCTCAGCACTTCTCATAGGAATGGAAGAGGTACCATCAGTTCGAGAAAGACAATCAATAACAACCAAGGATATTTTCGCTCATTTTGAAATAATTGCTTGGATAGATAAGAAAAGGAAGTAGAATAAGCAAAGCTACCTATAATTTCAAATAGGATTCTTCAAGTTAATTTTGATAATTATCCTCTGAACTCTGGTCGTGACTCAGAAATTATGTGTAACGTGGATGATGCAAGTATTGATGAGGAAACAGATTTTGCAAATTCCCATAGATTTTCGATTGTGAAGCGCTACAACATACCAACTTTCTTCACCCCTGATAAGAGCTCTATCTCTTAAAGGATGCAACAAAATTAGCAAGCTCTAAGTGCCGCTAAGTAAGGTCCTTATTCTTAGTCTCCACAAGTGTAAATGCAGGCAAATCTGAATGTGAACTAGCCTTCATAGTAAGTTCAGTCTGCTGTAATCAACAGAAATCCTAGCTAGAATGCTGGCCTATTTTCCAAGAACAATGAAACCATCATTGAAGAAACAAATGAGGCTGATGAATCAGTCTTACACCCCCACAACTTTCTGTATTCGTATTTATTGAAAATTGGATTGTATTTAAAACTTGAGATTTTCGTAAGGACTCTTGTCGGGCGAAGATGGAGGCAAATTATCTAACTTAAACCTAGTAAAAGGAAGTAGAATTGACTTTTACAATGACTTTTCCTAAGATCAACAAGTTTTTCTAAAGAATGATGGGAGAGTAAGTCAGAGCCTTAATCAAAATTCCAATTCTTCTCTATCTTTTATCTTAATGGCATGAAGTAACAAACAGAAAATACATAGCCTCAGTTGACCACTGAACTACACTTCACCCAACATCCTCAGCAATCTCAGAACACAGTAATAAACTAGAAGCAAAACTATACCAGCGAATAGAGTGAAAGATAAGGCGCTGTTTAAATTTAAGACTTCTAAGCTTAAGAAATCTACTTATAACAACTCAAGCAATAGTAGAATCAGTAAATTTAGTAATAGCAATACTTCAAAAATACTTTCTAAAAATGCTTAAAATTGATACTTACAGTAGATATAGCAGTAAAATTAACAGATAGTAAATCAAACGAATCAACAAAAGCAAGGAGGCAATAAACTTAATGCCTTTGTTACCAAAATGCCTATGTCAGGGATCCCTTAACCACAATAGTAATAAATTCAAAAATAAGACTCAAATTTATCATCAGGAGCCGGTGTGTTTGAACTTAACAAATAAACATCATATGCTTCTGATGACTATAATTTAATTATAGTTTGTAAGACAACATGCAAAATCTAGAAAAGCAAGACAGTTTTTAGCAAGACTTTTAAATATTTTTGTTTGAATAAGAAGATCAAAATACTGAAAATAATACAAATGGTACGAATAACACGACTGGAGGAGAATAAGATTTGCATAAGGTGCATTTCTTTTAGACTCTTCAGGCTCTGTAGTTTATAAGAAATAATCTGAGAGTGGTGGAATTAGATGAGATAAAAGACTAAATTATCTATATCCCAGATCCAAAGCGTCCAGATTGTAAGTAATTTAATACGTTTATAAATTTTTGCAGTGAAGAAAGTTCTGATCTTTGACATGGACGAAACCTTAATTCATTGCGTGGATGATGTTGAAACTGATGACCCAGATGTGGTGCTCGAAATAGATTTTCCTGACGAAGAGACAGTATATGCTGGCATCAATATAAGGCCATATGTCATTTTAAATAAAAATTGTTCAAGTTGATTTGAATCATGGAATGTTTAGAGGAGGCCAATCAACATTTCCAAGTCATAGTTTTCACAGCCTCGCATTAAACTTACGCTGACGCTATTCTTGATTATTTAGATCCAAATCACGAGTTAATCCAGTACAGAATGTATAGATAACACTGCATTCTGACCAAAGAGGGTTACTATGTAAAGGATTTGAGAGTTATCGGAAATAGAGAGCTCCAAGATTTGGTAATCGTGGATAACTCAGTTTACTCATTTGCTTTCTAAATTGACAATGGCATTCCAATAATTCCTTTCTACAAAGATCACAATGATGAGGAGATGCTGCATCTGATCTACTATCTCAATTGCTTGGCGAATGTGGAGGATGTGAGGCAGTAGAATAGAGCAGCCTTTGAACTCTACAAACTTGGAAATGGGGATGCATAGAACAATGATTAGTAAATGCAATAAGATGAAGATATGGAGGGATATGCAATGGGTGAGGAAGAAGAGGACTATGATTATGGCTAGGAGCAAGATTAAAATTCTTCCAGTTAGCACCAATAGTATTTCTAATATATTTTTTGTTGTTGTATTCCGATAACGATGGAGTAAGTGACCTTCATAATCAGTATGGGGAGGATGGTTCAAATTCGAGTGACAGATCTTATATTTTTATAGTAGATACATGCAACACTATGTTAACTAAAGCGGCAGAGATAATTACCCAATTGAAGAAATGAGTCATGAAAGCTCCAACACAAATGCCTATAATCAAAGTCAATACTACAATTCAACGTTTATAATTCAAATGAATACAATGAAATATTATATATTAAATGTGCATCATCAGCAATGTATTAATTTATTGCAAAATCCATATGGTTAGTAATAAATAAGCCTAGGTTTTAATAAAGAAATATCGCAGACTGACAGTTTATATGCAAATGAAGACCAAACTCAATAAATGCACTCTCTTAACTAGTAATTTAAGAAGCTTTGAAAATATCATCAGACAATAAATACTTCAAGAAATTTTATTTTTACTTCATCTCCTCAATATGAAAGCATAAAGATCAAATGAAAAAGATAAATTAGACTAATAAATCTTTAATTAATTCATGCATCAATCTTTTATCTCTTGTTTCCATCAATTTTGAGACTTTCTTATTGCTTTTATTAATCTTCAGAAGCAGAATCCTCATCGTTATCATTACTAGACTCACTTGAGCTATCACTAGAGCTTGAGCTGCTTGAGTTTTTCTTTTCATTTTTCTTTTTAGCTTAATGCTCTAGATAGTCGTCAATTGTTTAGGACAAATGAGGAGGCTTGCAGTCTATCAAATGCTTTTTGAGGAATTTAGGGAGTGAGCTAAACATTGAATACCTCTCTGTTTTATATTGATCTGGTGAAATGCGCAAAAAGAATCTCAAGGTGTCCAGAATGCATTCTTTCTAAAATAAGATTATATTATTTTCATAAATGAATAATAAGGTCTATCTTTGAAAGCTTGATGGGTATCTTGCCTTCAGATGGCGAATGATTAATTTTAATGTTGAAGATTAATAAACAATATTTTGTAATTTTGATTTCTAACGTTAATATCAATGAGTATATAATTAAAATAGGCTAAAACTTATAATAAAGATTATTTATCATCATTCATCTTCCTACTCTCATTTCTTATTTCTATAAAAGCAAAAATAATTTCTTCTTAAAATTTCAAATGCTAAGCTCACCAGTTAATCTTAAAGCACATTACAAAAATATTTTAAATCTCAGGGTTATTAAAGGAAGTTTTTGTATGCAATTTTAAATAAGATCTTGAATAAAAAGTTTAAAAGTGAAAAACTTGCGACCTACCATTAGTGTGTGAATATATGTAAAATGTGATATTATAATTTATAAAATCCAGTTTTAGATAATATTCTGATTGATAATAAATCTATATCATACAAATTAAGACATAAAATATGTAAACGATAAATGCATCCTCTCACATGGCATACCCATCTCTCAAATATCAAAGTCTCCACATGACTGGTTATGTTCTCAAAGATAATAAATCTGTTAATCAAAAGCCCCATTTCAAGCATTCTTCTCTTTCTTCTAAAAGTTTAAATCTCTCAGGAAGAAGTCAAGTAAGGAGCCACAAATAAGATATTATTCAATTTGTGTGCATATTTATTGCTAGTAATTTAATTTAAATTTTTCAACTTCAAACAATAATTATGAGCCAGATTAGCAAATAAATGGATTAAATGCTTTTGAGAAAACCATAATACAAATTATACTAGATATAAAGTCATAAAATAAGATATGCATCAAGACATTATTTATTCTAAAATATATCTATAATAGAAATAGCTTAAAATAATCACACTAATCGACAGCAAGTGTTTCATCATATACGGGGGAATCAAGAATAAATCAAGGCATTCAAGAATAATTTACCTTTATATTTATATTTAAATTTAGAAGGGAGTTTTCAATCTTAAACAGAGATGGATTTAAGATGAAAGCTACTCCAATTGAAAGAGAATCATTAAAATCAGTCTTCATCTTTTGATTCGGAAATGAATGGAACAAATTTTCACTAATCTCTCATACTACAGAAACATTAACAAACAGAGAAAGAAAAGCAATAGTAAAAAATTAGATCTAAGGATGTGCATTTGATTGACTTAAAATAGTTTGGGCATCTATCTTCGACTCCGAGCACTCATTAACTTATATTTATTATTGCTTCTCATTAGAATCACCACTATAGTCCACAAAGGAAAGACAAGAGCTAACACTCTAGTTTTACCTCTGCTCAAGAGATCTACGATGAGATAAAGAGACAGAGCACTTAAATGTAGAAACCACAGATTGCTTATTCTCAAAGCTCTAACTTTTTTAATATTTATAACTACCATAGTACCAATTTCATATAGAGACCCGATAAGAATATGATACTATCATGCGATTATAATAAGCAGGTCTTAAATAGGAATGCATTTGACACTCTTTCTTCAGGAGGATGTAAGATTGATGATTGTACTTAGTCAACTGACAGAAAGCTGATGATGTAGACAATAACTACCACCACATAGCGTAGCATAAAGAGCACTGCTGAGTATTATAAGTCTTCAAATTTCTAAACTCAAGAGAATTAGAGGGGCATAAAGAATATTCCGTATTAAAAGATTGATCTAAATAACTCCCTCAGCTACAATAAACCCTATACTGCAGTAAATTAAAGACTAGATGCAAGGTCTTACAGATCCAAATCTTTCAGCTAAAAATTTATTACCTCCATTCTTAAACCAAATGCTACAAATGAAGCTAATGATGAAAGCAACAACTAAGTCATGCAAGACTCTTTCACTTACAAGGATACTCAAATCACGGATTCCAAGAATCATGAAGTTATGATGAATATGAGTCTCTCATTAAACCAGAGTTTTTCAAATGAACAGACTAAAAAGAGAAGAAACTTATCTCTCTACTTGAATTCTAGCTAGGGATTAAACGATCATATCAACAATTATAAACGGTAAAACTCAAAACACTCAATAGAAAGGGATACTTTCTCTAAAATACCTAAAAGCTCCTTAATTAGAGACAAAATTCAGACCATCCTAACTTCTAAACGAGTTGGAAGTCTAAATAATTCATAATCTAAAGAGTCTAGATAGAAATAAACGATTCCTTGCCGAAAAATAGGATTTGAACAATAACGGTCTTATAAATAGATTAAACAGCAAGCAATGAATAAATAAAATATAGACTTCAATCGAGATTATAGAAGATTGAAAAACTAGAGTGTGAGTTGCCCTCAAAACTTAGACTCTCTATTTATTCTGACATCTAAAGATTATTTTACTTCTTTATTATATTACAATTATATAAGATGCTCTCAGTCCTTAATCTAAATTGCAGAGTACCAGCTCTAAATCTAAGATGTTCCATCAAAGTAAGAAATAGTCTAGAAACTGCTACAACACCCTCCTTAATGAAAACTCAGGTCTTGCGAATTAGGTGAATTAGAGAACGACTGATCCCTGTTATCTTTAAATCATAGAAAATAATGAAGACTGTGAGTTAAATAACCTTTAAACCAAAGACATATCATTTCAAAAGGAGGCATATTTAGTCCCCATTAAACAATCTTAAACTCTGGGTTCCAGTTATTTTTAAGAGAGAAGACTCTCTAATCAAATTAAAAAATTTGAGGAGAGAAAGAGCACATGTATGATGAATAAAATTAATCCATAAACAATAAAAGATAAATACAATGCTCACAACAAAGAAAACAACCCGACAAAGATACCTCACTAAAAATAGATGCATCAAACAAAGTATAAAATGGAAAATAAAGTTTAGGAATTAGAGAACTCTTAAAATTAAAGAAGTGGTGAGTATAAAAATAGCAATGGCAGGGAAATCAATTAAATTAGACAGGAGAACAATTAGTAGCATAATAGACAAAAGTAGAGGCTTTTGGATTCATTCTTAGAATATTAGAAAGTTTAGGGAAGAGCTTTATAATCTCTTTTCTAAAACTATAACTAGCAAAAAGATACAATTTGTAATGATCTATTAAATCTCTAAGATTTGAATGAGGAGGTGATTCTGAGTAATGAGAAACCTCTGTATGATGAAGGAATAACCGAGAGTTAGAATAAAAGATTTAGCATGACTTTTGGAAAGCATGAGAGTGAAAAGAAGTCTTATGGTGCTTCACTAGTTACTAGCTTGTCAAAAAGCTATAAAAGATACCAAAACTTTATCAAAGAAGAAAGCAGTCTGTCAAAGAGGACAAGCTGCTCAATTATAAAATAAGAGGAAGAGGGGAAAGTTATAACAGCAAGTCCTCAAAAAGAAGTTAATTATTCAAATGAGAGAAAGATTAGCACAATCAATTGCTAATAAGAAAAGTAATAAGATCATTTGGAAATATGTGACTCTTCAATTAAAAAAATAAAGAATGCTAACTCTCCTTCTTAATAATTTTTAGCCAATTTTTATTTAAAACCATATTTTTTCTTATCTATAAAAGATGAAAATTAGAATTTAGAGTAATCATAACTCCAGAAGTAGAGAGTCTATCTTTATAAATAATAGAGAAGATGAGAAGGATTAAGATTCTCTAACTATATTTGATCTTTACTAGTAAGGAATAGACGAGGATCTCAGCAACTTCCAAGTCACTTTACAGAAAGAATCTAGTTATTAAAAAAGATAATTTGCTCAACAACATGGTAACTTATAAGCTAACAATGATCGTAATCCTTTGTAGTCTTGTGACTAAAATTCTCAAAATTATCAACATCACTTTATATCGAGCCTTAAAAATAGTATTTAAGTAGAGATGAAAGAAATTTAAGGTTATACTGATTGCAGTATTCCAAATTAATTCCTCGCTCATAACAAAGAGAACATACACAGCAACTATAACTAAAAATAGCCTTAGAAATAGTCTTGCGAATCTGCAATAATATTTTTATAATAAGTGAAAGCCAATACATCTCAAAGCTTGACTTTGATTTAGTGGACTAACTAATCTTTGGATCTTCACAGTAAAGAACAATTGAAACTCCTCTCTCCGCAACTTCCGAAGCTGCTTCCTCTAAAATAATAAAGAAAGAATTCGATGTTCTAATAAATCAAATAAGGTAAAAGAAACAGAATTTCCTCCAAAAATATTGACTAAGGAACCAAGCAAGCATGCATTGATATATTTAATTTTATTATCTTTAGAAAGGAATTTTATCTCATCTGCTAATTATTTTGGAATTTAAAATATAAAACAAAATAGTCAAACAAAATGAAAAGAAGGAGCTAATTGCAATAATCCCAAAGTCTGATAAGTTAGAAAAAGCCACATAAATCCACTGAAAAGAGAACATCTGATCCATAATTTATTTTTGCTATTTATCCTAGAAGCCAGTAGGGCACTCCTCAATTCGGTATCAGTCGCCAATCAAGCCAATAAAATGAAGAGAGCATGATTTTTCAAGGATTCAGTTTAGAGGAAATGCATGATTAATAAATTTTAAATTGAACCATGTATAATATAGATTAAATTATTGATTCTTCTTAGATAGCAACTCCCGCTTTTCAGAGTCCGCCAGACTCAAGCACTAATTCTAAGCAGAGAGATGTGGACGTGAGTATCATAAATTTGATTAATGTAAATTGCAAATTGAGTATGAGAGAGGAAGGGGATGATGATGAATAAGCAGTGGAGAGATAAGCTGATAAAAATCATCGAGTTCATAATTACAAGAAGGCAGAGGTAAATGTTGCACTAGAAGCAACCCTGACCAGAATAAACGCTGGCTAATAGAACTTCTTTCAAAAAGGATTTTTTATAGATGAAATGAATACCTTAACTACACATAAGAGTAAGCCCTCTGGAACATAGAGGATAAATTTAGTCTAATTTCATTACTGAAGGAATTAATATATCAAGCATCTTCCTCCTTCTTAAAAGCGAGGCAAAATTAGAATTAAATAATTTATTTTAACCACTTTAAAAAGAACTTAATATTTTAAGTTTATATGAAAGACTTCAACAATAGTTGGAGAGTGAGGCTTAGTAGTAATCAAGAAAGTCAATGGAAACTTAATCCTCATCTACAGTAGAAGATAAAAAGAGTAGATAAGTTTCATAGCAACCTTAGAGAAGTAATAGATAGAATCGGGCTGCTCTCTTTTATATTTTATACTGAGAGAAGAGAGAATGAGTAATGCATTTAATTGTATTGCAAACTGTATCATTATATTTTGGCACTTATTTTTTATTTTAATTGATTTCCTGACAATAAATTCAATGTTTTAGTTTTGAAGAGTATTTTATAAACTTCTTGAGTCGCGTGAAGCCCTAAATCCGAAATGAATACCTTAAAGTATTTTAATAGGGAATATTTTGGTAGAGGATATTACGCATGTGGTGAGCTACAACAGAAATGATATCCTTAAAACTAAATTCCATGTGAAGTGGCTTGGATTTGGTGAGTGGGGATCGATAGAGGAACTATCCACTTTATTTAGTAACTTGCGGCCTGACCAGTCTTAGGTGGAATAGAAGCTTCTTAAATCCTTTTATCCATTTTTATTCTTTAATTGAGCTTGCGTTGCTTCATAAAGCCATCATCAATATGAGAATTGATGAGTTAAACAATTGTTTACAACAAATAATTATGAGAGACAATTCATATAAGTTTTATGATTTATTTTGATGAGATGCAAGATGATGTTATTTCACAAAGAGAGCAAGTAGTATGTGATTTCTAAGAAACTTCTGAGCAAGAGATGTAGCTACACTTTGATGAATGCTCCAAATTTCATCCAGAATATGACACAAACCAAATATACAAATAAATTTATATCAAATTACTTAAATGATAAGGGAGGTAGATGATTACCTCAAGAGCTAATTCCAATTCCATGACTTTGCAAACTAGCGCTTCTTAAATTAAAAACTTTAAAATTAATGAATGATCTTAGATTACGCGTTGGACTTGCATCACCAGCAGATTGAGCACTTGAACTAGCTTTTGGATGAGAGTGTAGTCTAGTACTAGTTTTCTAACATCGAATCCATGATGCTATTGTTCTATCAGAAGTATGAGAATCATCCATACACTTAAGAACTCCTCGCAAACATATCAAGCATATAAATATAGGGAGGGAAAACAATAAAATTAAGTGGATGCTCTCAGAAGGAATAGAACAGTTTATGATGATGAAGAAGAAGAGCTAATGGACTGATTCCCAATATCAATTCTTACACAGAGAAGAGAGACTAAAAATCATTTATTTCTGTCTGAATTTATTAAGCAAATTAGTTAATAATGCTTCATAAGAAGGAAGTTATTTATCTTTTTTAATTCCAAAACAACATATATAGATTTGAAAAATACTCTAATTGAAATTGATAGTAAGCCTTTCTTATGCAACTTATCAAAGGAAATGACTTGCTAATCATCATTATCTCTACATATAAAGTTTCAAAGAAAGACTAGATTAGGATTTGCTCTATTTCATTTCTTGTTTTTCCCCTTGCCTCCCTTGGGTTGCTGATTTTTTGAGTTATCTTGTGGCTTTGACTGCTTTGCCTTATTTTTAATATCTTCATCAATTTCGTATTGCTTTTTTTCTTCTTCTTCTTATTCCTCACCTTTGCTCTCCTATTTAAATTCAGCAAATTGATAATGGTTATGACTTTAATCCTCAACTTGATTATGATCTGCACTATTATCCTACTACTCATCATCTTCAGCTGGAGTACTAATTTTCATTTGTGCAAACTTCTGAGCATTCTTAATTAGTTCAGCCTGAATCTTTTCCTGCTCTTCCTTCAGTCTTTTCTCTTCAGCCTTCTTCTGCTTTTCTCGCATTATCTCTGCATCCGTCAGCTTCTTTTTTCCCAAGTCATTATATCTGCTCTAAATAAGGATATCAATTTATTTGAATAAAGTCCTCAGTTTTTCCCTTTTCGTTCTTCTCATTCCTTCTACGAGCTCTTTCTCGATCTATGTCACGCTAGTTGCCCCGAGTCATCTTATTCAGAAATTTCCAAACCTTATTTATAATTTAGATAATAAAAATAGCACATAACTTAACCTCATCAGAGTGTAATAAATAAAAGCAAGTAACATTTATCTGAATTATCTAAGTGATTATAGGCTGATTCCCTTGACCATAGTTTACTCAGCTCAGTTAATTAACATAGATCCAGCTACCTCGTAATTATAATAATAATAATTAAGTTTCTCTAAATATGCAAAAGCATATCCTCTGCATTTCACTTGCAGTCGCTGCACTCATTGCTCCTGCCTTCGCAAAGAAGGACCCTCTCTTCCTCGACGAGGAGTATGAGACTGGACTCATCCCCATGCAGAACAACGATGACATGTTCTACTGGCTTTTCAAGTCAAAGCAGACCCCATCCACCGATCCCCTCGTCATGTGGCTCACCGGTGGCCCTGGCTGCTCCTCAGAGCTCGCCATCTTCTACGAGAACGGCCCTTACACCATCAACGATGACATGAGTCTCTCACCCCACGCTAAGGCATGGAACCAAGTCTCCAACTTGATCTACGTCGATCAGCCAATCGGCTCTGGTTTCTCCAAGTGCTCATCCATCTTCCACTACGAGACCAACGAGGACGAGATCGCTGAGA
>JAJKFJ010024053.1:0-21537 GCA_027382625.1 Tetmemena sp. SeJ-2015 | reverse complement strand
TCTGTGGCATCTAAAACTCCCGCCTTTTGTATAGCAGTGATGACCTTCTAGTAGTTTCTTGCTTGGAATTGTGTCTTGAAAGATCCCAGTCGCTTGTCCAGAATTAAAAATACATTTTGAAGATCTGGCTCTTCAGTTCTGTGTATCCAAGCTATTGCTTGAAGTATGTGATCATTCTATCCTTGATATTCTCATCTATTAATTAGTAGTCTTTCTTATTAGCTTCTTGAAGTTGCGCCATCATCTCATCTATGAATCCCTCAAGCTTAGTTTACTTGAAGGGGTTAACAGCTTGAGAATTCTTTCTTGGTTACTGCTGCTATTGAGCTGCTTAGTTTTGCTATTGTGAATTTTGGTCTTTGTCTTTCTAAACCTGTAACTTATAACTATTCATAATAATTTGATTATGAAGGTTTATTGCTGTAGATAAGTTTGCTTTTATACTGGAGTGTAGTATGCTGTGAAGAGCCCACCATAGGTTTCCTTCAATTTCAATTCTGGGAATTTCAAACCCTAGGTAGTAAGCAATTGTTGCAAAGCTTAGTCTAGCTTCACCACAAAGTCATTCTTGCTTGTATTCTCTCTATTGCAGCATATCAGTTGGAAATGGTGAAAAAGAGTTTAAAATGTGGATTCAAGAACGTAAAAATAAATAAAAGGGAAAATATTGTCATTCAAATCAAGCTTGAGATATGGAGAGAGTCAAGATTACTGGGAGGGTTTCATTCGATGATAGAGGTTAAATAATTATAAGAATAGAAGTTTTGTTATCGAAAGGAGTATGGATTTGACTGCGCATCCTGATCTCGACTGATGATATTTACAGCTCTGAAACTTCTAGCTTATATTTGCTCTTAGCTGCTTCCTCTTTAGTTATTAAATTAAAACAATTTGAGTTTGAAATAAAGCTCTGATCTTGGCTGCAATCAACCTCCATCAGCTTCGATTGTTCATTTTACATTCTATTTTAAGAATGGTAGCCATTCCCTACCTCAGATTAATTTTGCTACTGCTTCTTTATCAAATTTATGAATTTCTTATTCAAAATAAAGGGCTTCTGCTGTTTTATCGTGATAAGCTACTGCTATTCTCAAATCAATTTTAACTCTTAAGAAGTAAAAGATAATTTAAATAATTTAAAACGAAGTTTCTACCTTACTACTAATTATTTTAATAGAAATAAGTTTAAAAAGTTACTTTGTTTTAACAATATTGTACTGAAGAAGAATAATAAATAAATTCAACTAAAAAATCGTTAGTGTTTGCTGAGACTAATTTTTATTTCGTTTATTGCTACTACTAGCTGTTTGAAACTTTAATATATAAACAAAATTATTGTTATCTTATATAATGATTCGATAATTTTTAATAAAGATTATAATTAAATGGCTAATTATAAATTCTCAAAATAATATTTTTGATTCTCCAAAAGATTAAACTTGTTTTATCTCTTCCTGCTAATAATTTATATCGTCGTCTTATTGCTAATTGATTTTTGAAGTTGGATTAGGTGCCTCTTATGGCTTTACTAAACTTAGTTTAAGCTTCTGAATTTGTGAAATTGTATTAGATTGTTGAGCTTATGAGACATCACTTTGTCTTGTACGATTTTGATTACTATAGTCAAAAAAAGCATCAGTAATTAAATTTATCTAATGAGAAACTAACTAAATTTAAATCATGTCCAATTGTGAAAGGCATTAAATTAATCAACAACATAATTTTATTCTAAACCATCGTATTTTAAGTAAAATATAATTGCTTTATTTATAAAACTATATTTAAAAAGGCGTTTAATAATATTGCTGATGCTTTGAGTTAATGATGATTGTATTTTGTGTTCTGAATTACTCCCATTTTTCTCCTTAATTTGATTCTAAAATAATTAATATCTTAAATAGATCTTTAAAATGATTGTCCTGCCTGTTTTCATCTCGTAATTGATTCTGTTGAATTATTGCAGCCTGAGTAGGATTGGTTCCATTAGATTAGTTAACTTTTTATTTGCTTTCTTGGTGCTCGCTCATTAAAAATAATTTATGATAGGTCTATAAGAATATGTTAAAGAAGATGTCTTACTCTAAGTTATTTTCTAAGAATTTTTCAATGACTAACTCTGCTGTTTAATCTACGCTCCTCGATATGAACCAATTGCTGAGTAGCTTTCGTAAATGGGTCTGTGACTTTGAGCAGCTTTGGTCTTAGCTTGCCTGAGCTAGCTCTTTAGTTTAGATATTTCAATGTCAAAAAGTTGAATCAGTAATAAATACTTTCTAGAATTAAGTTTAAGTAGCTCCTTGTCAGCTGTGTGTTAATCACTATTTCCTTTCTCATTTTGAAGTTACAGTTTCTTAGATTTAAGGTCCTCTAGTTCCTTATATTTCTACTGAGTTTGCTAATCCAATTAAATATCTTCATTGCTCTGACTATCTCTTTCGAAACTGTCTTCTTGGTTTTCTTTCTCAAAAGAAGACTCAGTCGGATGCTCCTAATGCTCTTCCCTAAAAATAAATAGACGAAACTATTTGGGTCTTAAAATTAGTTGCCTCCTATGTAACCAATCACGAAAATGTCATCATTCTCTAAGTCATGTCTGATCTGTTCAATACTGCTCATTTAATCATTTCGATGACTCACTTGTCTAGAATCAGCCTAATTGATAAATAATTATAATCCCTACTCATCATAATTATGTTATGATATTCAAGTTGGGTTCAACGACGTAATCCCTTTTGCTATTTATTTAAGATACGTAACCACTAAACAATTTGACTCAATGCAAATGCTTACTTTTTGTGCTTCTCTTGCTAGTGTTAATTTTCTAGATGCTTCCCTCTGTGAGATCTTTGAGAGAGGAGTGGCTTCTAAAGCTAGTTCCCATTTGGTTAAAATATAAATGCAATTAACCTTCTCTCATAGTGTAGGAAGCATATTGATGATGCTCCTTATCCTGGCTAATCAATAGCCCCTTCTATGCTTGCAAATTCATAGTTTGATTCATGCCTAAGGAAGAAGGCATAACTCTGTCAACGAACTTTTCCACTATATCTAGACTCTTGATATGCTTGATGCCAAGCCTCTCTCTGGTGTCCTTTATCTGAGTAACTCGGAACTCCATTCTATTCATATCCTTCTCGAGTCTTTCCCTATTCTTGGTGTAGCACACTTATATCTCCTTTAAAGAGCGAGCAAGTTCATCTTCCTCCTCCCTATTTTTAGAAGACTCGAATAATCTATGAGATAGACTAAGAGCCAGTAACTCGATAGAGGAGTCAAGCTTTGTAAGCTTTTATTCGGACTTGCTCATTAAGATTTCAAATGTTTGCCTATCTTATTCCTCCATATTCTATACTCTAGCGTTATAGTGTCAAAAAAGCTTCTTACCAGTATATGCTTAGACTTTATAAAGTCGACAATATCTTGATAGGCTTGCTTAAAGTCGTAGAAATCGAACCTTGTTTGCTCTATCTGATCTTAGGAGGTTATAAACTGAGAGGGCACTCCTTCATTCTCACTCTTATTATCCTCTTTGCTTAAGCTTTATGGATTTTTGTTTAGTTAAATATCCTTCCTGCTGCTTCTACTCTTGGAACTTCCAATGATTCTGCTCCTGGCTTTCTTAGAATTAGATGCTGAATGAAATTTAGAGGGCCTGCTGTTTATCTCAAGCAAACTCTCCTTGCCTGATAAGGAGAGTTTGTCCTCTAAGTACCCATCTTTATTTACTGGGATCCTATACATGAATTAGAATACAGATGCTTTTAACAGAGAAGATGGGAATTTAGTAAAAGGAACTGTTCCTTACGACTTAAGCATTTTTAACAATAAAAATTATCAACAATCATCACACTCATTTATTAACATAATTTGCTCTTCATTTTAAATATAGAATTAACCAGCCCTTAATTTTCTGAACATAGATGTATATCTATTAACCCAAAAATCTCTAAATTTCAAATTATAAGAAAAAAAGAGAAATTAATAGAAAATTGAAATCATCTAAACCCATTTTTAAAGTTATAACTTTACAAGTAGAAAAAAAGCAGGAGAAATTTAAAGTAAAAATTTTCCTTCACACTTTCACTTTTTGAATCTATGTTTTTTGTAGAGAATGAAAATGATTGGCGGGTAGCAAATATAAATAGAATTTTGAAGGGATAATACATAATTTCAGAATCCAGGAACTATTACTTATCGGCTTAATATGGAATAAGCGAATTCACTGATCCAAGAGATCTTTGGCGCCAATGCAACCAACCCAAATCTTCCCTAGCTTCTCAAAGATGCCGTCGAGGCTCTTAAATTTATTTGCTGCTCTCTCTTTTAAAGCCAATTTTATCCATTTAGTTTAGAGTGGTGACGACTTGCGGACAGGCCGAGGCCTAGCAAGAGAAGAGAAGATTTGAGGCTGTGAGCAACTGCTTTAAGAAGATGAAGGGGTTGCAAAATGAGTGGGCTGCGGAGTACGTGGCACTCATGAGGCGTCTGGCTGAGTTCCTTATCGCCCCAGCCTTTATCAACTACTTCCGCAAATACGACCGGAAGCTGTCAAAGAACTTAGTGAAGCGCTGCATCGTTGAGCCCTTCTCAGCTAAGCTCATGAAGTCTATACCTAACTCAAGTGCTCCTGAAGCTCCTGCCAATTATTAACTTAATTTTTGCTTTAATGGAGAGGCGAGTCAGGATAACTCAGATACAAAAGCCAATCAGAGCAGTGGGTCATCTTCAAGCTTCGAACTCAGCAGATGCGCTGCCAATTCAAAAGTTTGGGATGACATGAACTAGGTATTTGTAATATTGAATGAACACGAGGAACTCCTAACTGAAAAGTTAATGGTCAACCTCAGAGACTCTCTCACCATCTACATCACCTTCATTCAGTTAATTAAATATCTCACAAGTAGCAACAAATAAGGTCTATTTATTGAAGGAGCAGATAATTTGGTTAACAAAGTCGAAACAGTATCGCTAGAAAAGATAAAAGTGCTGCTGCATAGATGTAATCTTCATTGTTTAAATTTGTTATATTTTCCAATTTTTTAGGAAATTTTGGAAGAAAAACATTTCATTAGGTAAGAATAGAGTTTGTATTTGGTATAATAATCAAAATTTATCTTGCGGATGATGACATAGAAGTGGATTAGCAGGATAAGACAAAACTATTGGAGCAATTTAAAGGGAAAAAGGTGTCTAAGATGAGCAGCTACATCAAGACACTGATTCAGATCGACAACTAAATTCAAAGAGAGAAGAGATTCCTCAAGAGAACTTTTACAGAGAAGGCTGCATATCACCACTTCCTCAGAGATAACATTCTCTGGATTCTCGAGAAACACAGCTACGACTTTATTAAGGATGAACTGAACGGCTTCCTTAAATATCTTGCCAAAAATTCTAAAAATCTCTGCTCAGAGAATACAATCACTAATTACATGGCAAGATTAATCATTAGTTGGAGATTAATTATCTAAATTGAAAATATAAAATCATGAACGAAATTATCAATAACAAGTTCTACGAGGAATCAGTGAGTTATCAGATATTGGGCGGAGAAAAGTAAACACTTTAAGTCGTGTTGATGCCAGGACAGACTCTTGTCACAAAAAGGGATGCTGTGCTTTACTCAAGTGAAAATATAGTGACATAGCTAATGGTTAATTCATACTTCCTAAGATTCTAGTAAGAATACTCCTAAACTCTTTCAAGAAATTTCCAAGAAATCTTCAAGTTCTTATCTTTTATCTAATGATGCTCGATAGCTTTTGGGTGACTAGCAAAGGGAGTGGAATGCCGATAGAGCTTAAAAACGATTCATCAACTATTGGGTATGCTGGTCTGTAGGTAATGAAAGGGAGAGTAATCATAATTTTCATTTATGTGCATTTATAAATTGACAACGAGATAAGTGAAAAGATGATAGTGAAGGGGAAATACGTGTTAGCACACACTAACAATATTGTTCTCGCACCTTTTACATCTCAGTAAGGAGTTTTTAAAATCTAAATCTTGCCTTTAGGACTTGGGCCGACGACAATCTTAAATAAAATAAATTGGCTACTTATTTTAACACTTTTTAATCAAAAGACATCAGGTCTCAGACAAATTAATTCAAGGAGGTCAGAATAAGACGAGACAATTGCAAATATATCAGAGCACTTAATGGATCTCTTACAGAACAAAAATCAAGAAGATCAGCTCAGTTTATCGGAGCAATATGAAAATTAATCATCCTAAATTATTCTTTTGAAAATTTAAAGAAGCCCTCACAGGAATTAGTATTTCTGCAGAGCCAGTCTAACTTTATCGAAAAAACTTTGGGAAACTCTGAAAAAATAAAGATCAGACCAGAGTGTATTGTTGCCTTCAGTCCTACTTGCTAAGTTCAAAAAGAACTTGCGAATTTATTAAATTCATTTTCCCATATTGATTTCATAAGATAAAGCGAATGTCGGATTTTGGAATATGCAGAGCAAGACTAAATTTGTGACAGTGACTGGTCCAGGCTTACTTTACATAGACATGCAAGTAGGGAGCCGCTTTTTCAAAAAGGACCAAATGTCTCTTTTTGCTGTGGTGATAAATAAAATTAACATAAAATTATTTACGATATACTTCTGTCTCTATTTCGTAATGTTTTTGATTATGACATTTAGCAGAGACATGGATAGAGTTTTATAGCAATGATTTTATAAGGTAAATTATCCAAAATATTAGTATTTATTAAAAAACTATAGTCTTAATAAATTCACTTCTTCGTTACAAAGCTAATTATGGGTTTGTTTGGGGGTGCTATTACTTTAGCATAGTCTTCTATCTTCGACCTTGACTGTATTTCATCTCTCCTCTTTAAGTTTTGAAGCTGTTCACTTTTCAATATCTATTCAAGCATCTTTTAAGGTTTGCCTAAGTCATCTTTCGCTACCTCAATTTCTCCCAAGATTTAGTTGTCAAGACTAACTTTCACTCTCACTCTTTAATCATACTTGGTGAGCAAATACTTGAAATCGTCAAAGGTGTTAGCTTAAATATGTGAAGCGCTTAGGCCAAGTTTTGTCAAAAGCTTAGATCTCGTTTCTAAAAAGATAAATTGAATAAAAGTTTCAAGGTTCTCCCATATATCGCTAACCAAATGTGGCGCAAATGGATATAAGCCTTGCAATAGGTAAGCATATCCAAGAGCTTAAACGTTCAAGCTTTCTTAATTCTTGAGTCCTCCTTAATTGAGTTTCTACAAACATTTAAAACCACACAATAAATGAAAGTAAAACGATTGGTGAGCTCCATTAGTCTTGCAATTGAAACATGGAAGAATCTATGCTCATCAATTTTCTAGACGTAATCATTCATTAGCTTGTATATCTCTATGAGTTACTAAGGATATTGCTCTTAGATTTAGACCTTGGGAATATACAGCTCATTAGTCTCAATAGATTAGCTTAATCTTTCTACTCTATCAAGGTAAATAAAAACTTCCTTATAATATGTAGTCCTTGATTGAAGAGATAAAGTTTTCATCAAAATTCACATCACTTTCTGGAGGTGCTGCAAACATCAAAGCCATTCTTAATGTGTCTACTCCATATTTTTGCGCCATCTCATCTGGAATCACTCCGTTGCCTTTTGATTTTGACATTTTCTCAAATGATACTGCAAGTTCACCCATTTAGTTTTCGAAATTCTTCAATTCTTCCTTTTATATGTAAACTCTAGCATTTTTTTCCTAATTCTTTTCATTTATTTAATTAGATTTACTTTCCATTTGATTTGAGTTTGTAAGTCTTTCCTTTTACTAATCCCTGCACTACTAACTCTTTGAATGGTTCATCTCTAGGATGTCCATCACTCATCAACTTTCTATCTTCTTCATTAGATAATAATTCAATTGATATAAATAGATCTTAACTTGTCAATGAACTTGTAAATGAATCGTGCATACAGAAGATGCATAATCGCATGTTCCATTCCTCCAACGTACACATCCACAGGCATCCAATTATTTCTCCTTTCCTCTTAGCAAAATTCCTTCTAGTTTTAGTTGTCCAAAAAACGCAAGAAGTACCAACTTGAATCTACAAAAGTATCCAGAGTAAAAATTTTCTTAAATAACTAAATAATTTGAGTGTCAACTTCACGAGTAGCCTTGTTACCGCATTTAGGACAAGAACAGTTTACGAATTCTTCGACACTTCCTAGAGGCTAGCTTTTCTAGAGATTTATTTTTCCAGGCTTTACTTGCGGAAGTAATACAGGGAGCTAATCATCTGGTGCAGGTAGCTCGCCACAATTGTGGCAGTAAATGAAAGTTAAAGTTACATAATTCAATGATCGGAATAGGTGCTCCCCAGTACCTTTATCTACTGACAAGCCAGTCTCTCATTCGATATTCCTTAGTTTCACTGCCGAGACTTAGACTTTAAAGTTTCCTTAAGATATTTTAGAGCCCCTCTTTTCTGCTTTAACCACTAAATTCGCCACTGTTAGCCAAAGTACAAGAATCTATATCATTTTCCTCATCACCAACAACTACTTGAATCATTTCAAGCTAGTTCTTAAGTGCAAAACTGCAATCTCTATCATCATGGTAAGGCACTCCCATAATAGCACCTGTTCCATAGTCACAGTGAACATATGAAGTTAGATAAACTGGCAGGTTTTAACCGGTGAGAGGATGAACAGCAGTTACTTTGTGTAACTTAAAACCTTCATCTATATTTTCGATATCTACTTGCCTCAGATCTCTACCTGCTGCTTTCCAGCGATCTAGTTTCATGAGATAGGAGCTATAATTTGCTTGATCTTAGCTGAATGAGAGAAGTTTCTATTGAACTAAAGGGTTATCATAAGCAAGCGCTAAAAATGTAGCTCCGTAAATTTCATAACAACAAAAATATTGATAAATTGTGTCAGGTCTTGTAGTGAATATTTCCAATGGTAATTCTTATACATTTTCCTTTCCATTTTAATCTTGCACTTTAATGTGTAGATTGAATGTTATTTTAGCTCCCTGGCTTTCTCCAATCCACCCTCTCTGAGCCTCCTTGACAACCTCAGGCCATTTTGGAAGATAGTCTAAATCTTTTTGCATCTCACTAGCGAATTCTCTAATTTTGAAGAACCATTATTTCATTAGCTTTCTCTCTACTTTAGCCCCCGAACGCCATGAGCAACCATTAGAGTCTATCTGCTCATTTGCGAGGACAGTCTAATCTACAGGGTCCCAATTTACATAAGCGTCTTTTCTTATTATAGTATAAAAAATAAAATTGCATATATTTCTATAAGCAAGACCTGCCTTATACAACTCCAAAAATATCTTCAAAATAATTAAAGTAAGATTAACAAAAATAGATCTAAATCTATGAATGTGTAATTCCATTGAAAATTCTTATCTAATTTTTCTATTATGATATTTAACTTTTTTCTATTGGAAAAATATCTTTTGAGTGAATTTATAGTACTCTGGCGAGTGTGTAGCAAGTTCCATTTCCCAATTAAAATCAACTCCTAGTCTCAATAGCTGCTATTTCATCTCTTCAATATTCTTTTGAGTCCATTCCTCTGGATTTATTCCTCTTTAAATTAAATCAAATTGCTGCATTCTCGGCAGGCAAGCCAAAGGAATCCCAACCTATGGGATTAATGACTCTGAACCCTTTTTGCTTATAGTATCTTGTCAAAGCGTCGCAAATTGTATAAACCCTGACTTAAAAAATTATATAAACATAGCTAGAAAAATTGCCTGACATGTCCAAGATGAAGATTTCCAGATGGATAGGGAAACTATCCTAGAATGTATTTCTTTTCTTTATTTTAATCTGTCTAAAGCTCTTCTCCTCGTTTATTTTGTCTTTCAAGTTACCAATTCTGCTACCACTTTTAGTCAACTTTCGCAAAGTCATACGAAAAGGCTCTTTATCCTGACAAGTTCGAGCCACTGAATAACTTCGATGAAAAAGTATTGACCTTTTCTCTATTTTTGAAGGTCTGCTTCCATTGTGATTAAAAGATTTTTGTGATCATTTTTAAATTATCAAAATCTATCAACTAAATTTCTTAAACTTGCTGAATAATTTCTTAGAATTACACGATTTAATTAGCTAATTAGGTAAGATCTTTGATGTTGATTGATTAGTTGCAGATCAAATAACTATGACCTTTAAGTTTCTCTTTAGAAGCTGCTTCTGTGACAGAATAAGCAAGTCAAAGGTATCATCTCTAGTCTCTTGTATATCAAATACGCTTTAGTTCTTCACATTTAACTTGGAATCAATCATCATGTACTTAAAGCTGCTCTTCTTTAATTTTATTGCACCAACTTCAACTAGCTTTTTAAGTCTATTTGGAGTACCAACAAACAAATTAATCACTTCTCCTTTGACTTCTTCCTTCAGTAATTTTTACTATTCCTCCACAGTGATATGTTTTGCAAATAGCTTCTACACTTTGATATTTTTCTATTCCTTATACTTATCTTTAAGAACTTTGTAAACATCCACAACTACTTAAGTGTCTGGAGTGATAATCATCACACTTGGTACTCCAGAGTCCTTTGTAGCTGCCTTTTAGCTTCTGATTTGGTTAACAAGCTTTTGAGTGAGCTCTGTCATACTTAATCCATCGAGGTTCTTAAAGAGATTTCCATCAGCATCTATGAGCTCTTTCTCCTTCTTTTCGAATTTATCCATAGCTCTTAAAACCTTTTCATCTGCGCCCTTCTTCACTCTTGTGTAGGAAAGATGTCTCACTATCTCTGCATTCAAGTAAGCTGCTAAGTTGTCTTTATCATTCTTATCATCTACTCTATCCTTGAAGAGGTTGCTCTTTTGCTTTTTCTTGTCCTTCATCTGCTAAAACTTCAATTTCTTCTCTTACAGATTCACTTCTTTTTTCTTTTGAGGTTGCTACTGTTATTTAGGCTTATCTTCTTTTGGATTTTGTACTTAGTGCGAACTCTTTTCCGCATCTTTCTTAATGGGTTTTGAGTTTTTGTTTTTCTTAACCTGCGATAGAATAATAAAAAAGCGAATTTGATAATACAATTACAAATTATTTTAAAAGAAATAATTTTAATTAATCTCCTAAGTATTATTTCTTGAAGAATTAGTTTTTATCTTTTAATCTTTTCTAATAGTTTTAATCTTTGATTTTAATTGAAGCAATACTTGTCTTTTGGGTTTTTGTGAGTAGCTTCCATTATTTTATATTTGCTATTTGATTAAACAAAGAGCAACCATCTTATAACAATTCCCATTACATTTTTTTTATTAAGATTAATTAATTTCAATCTAAAAGACTTACAATATTGTGAAGTTTCTATGCATTCTTGATTTTATTTTCTTCCATAATCTTCACCTTCAACTTCTATAGGAAATCAGTTCTCTCCATTTTCTTAATAGACTGCAAAGCTAGTCTAAACTTTTGACTTAAGAAATGCTCGTAGTTATTCTCCAGGATATTCAGTAATATACCTGTGAGCTCGCTATTAACTAAATCTTAAAATTAATATTTTAATGTATAAATCTTTTGACTTTGTGAAAAGTTCTGACTGAGTAAACAGCAAATAACCAATTAAATTTGAGTCTAAAATATCTGTTAAACATAAGTTTTTCATTTAAGAATTAATAAAATTAAAATTTAATTTATCCCTTCAGGGTTTTATTGATTTTAAGCAGAGAGAACTTCACAAATAAGCTCTTGACTTGTTTAGAAAATATCTTTAGTGTTTTAGAAATCTCCAAAATTCACGTCAGCTTAAAATTATGAAGAAATAATAAGTATAGAGAAGGAAATAAATTGAAAGTTTCAATGATTAATTAAAAATGTGCTTAGAGAATCTATTAGAGATCTTGAATCTGTTTTCTAATTTCCATTTTTGCACCCTTTCCGCTAGGCAATTATTCTCCCTACTTTGTAGACTCTTTCTACGAATTGACTAAATCTCTAACTTTGATCCTTATCGCCTCAAATAGAGTTTCAGATTGCTTCTCGAAGGGTTAAAGGCTGAGAGCTAGATATATTCTGACCATGTCCCTGCGAGAAATATCTTTCAAGTTTGTTAAGATTACTTCCTGAATTTGAATGTGCAGTTTCGATGTTCCTCTTCTTATTGTTCTCAATGCAAAGATGGCCTCAGCCAAATTCTAAATATTCTCTTTTTCAACCAGTTTGCTATATTAAACCATTATTATATAAATAAGATATTGAAAATCATGAAATGAGATTTAATCCTCCACTAAAGTCCAAAACTCTATGTCCGTAATGCCAAGCTTTGCAAAAACTGAAATGAATCTCCCATTTATAATATCTGGCCTAGATCTCAATAAGATTCAAATTTTAAAATATTTTTTAAGAATGTGAGCGTGAATTAGAAGTTGATTAAATTGTTCTGTATTTCTTCATTTTACTCTAAATGTTAAAAGCATTCACTGAGCTTAAGCAAGAGCACAAATAGATGCTCGCTAGTCTCATTTTGATTGAAATTGATTCCGCAAATATAAATGATGATAAATTGTTGAGAGCTCGACCACTCTAAAGATATCATACTTGAACTACCTTAGTCTTTGATTTTAATAGACTAATTTAATTGAATACTTTGATCATGATTAGAATCTTTTAACAAATGCGCAAAAGCTTATAGTAGAGTAACGAATTTCAAGCAAGAAATCTGTTCGATGTCTAACTCTTTTAATTTCTCCTCGATCTCCTTGTTGCTTTTAAGATTTTTAGTTACCAAAATTTAGCGTTTTTCCTGAGAATATGTAGCAAAAAAATGTCTTTGCCATTCAGATTACTCTTTCTTTAGGAAGTTATTTAAATTTGTGATGAAAGTCTGCACAGTCTGCTCCTTCAAATAATTTAAAGCATTTGTTTATAAGATGGCTTGAGCATGTTGATTGATTAGAGCAAGAATAAATAAGACTCCATTTAGAAATCATCAAAGCTATATTTCGGGAGTAATCGCAATAGATTTTCAGTGATATCTACTCTCTTGTAATCCTCTCCTATGCATTTCATTATATAAGCGTAGTCTTCTGTAGGCAATAAAACTTTGGGCTTAAAAGTTATCAGACTCTTGCTCTTATTGATAAAAATTAACTTTTAATAAGATGATGAAAGTCCTTAATTTGTCATCAAGGGCTTTATCTTCATCATAGGTTGCATGCTTCTTCTTCTCCTACAACTTTCTATTCTTTTAAAAAAAAGTTATAATTACTATGACACACTATAACAGAATTAGAATGGAGATTATAATTTACCTATTGTTCTAGCAATCAAATTATTCCACAAATAGATTAAAAATTATGAGGAAGAGAAAAATAAAATGATAATTTTTATTGAAGTTTGATCAGATTAAATAATAATTCAACCCAATCTATAAAATAAAGATGCATACATATAAAAGAAAGAATACCTGAAATATATTATACATCATGAAACAATAATTATAAACTTTAGAAAAAAGGTAAACCGAAATTCAAAGTGAGTTTTCTATCATTTATAAACCTGAAAATTTCAGTCAATAGTACTCAGGCTCTAATTTAGCTCAAGAAGGCGATCCCAAAATGGCAAGATAAGTTTCCTATCTATTCCTTCAATTTAAGAAGAATGGATGATCCTCAATAGTAGTTCAGACTCTGCAATTGCCCCAACATTGTTGCATAATAAACTATACAAAAATCAGATAATAGTCTCAAAACATTCCTTAAAGCTATTTTCGCAGAAAAATATAAAATAAAGACAGTGTTTACTATCTCATGATCTTATATGTTTGAAAATATACATATTTATAATGTTAAGTCTCTCACAAAACATTCATAAATTTTTTAGCAAGATTTATTAAATGAATTAAAAAAATCCTCTTGTGATAAAAGATAATAAATCTAAAGTATTTGGGATATATTCCTAGCCCTTGAATTGCGTCTATTAAAGTTTCTGAGTCAAATAGATTTTTCGTGTAGTCAGTTTCCTCTGCAAGAAATTGCGCTATTTCCTTCCATACTTCGATAGAGTTTTCATTAAACGTCAGTTCATGTCTTATCGACTGTATTAACTTTCGCTTCTGATCCATGAATTCCGCAATTTATTCTGGGGTAGCATCTTTCTTAAATATTTCAAACCTTTAAAATCTATTGGGCTTCCTCACTGCAAACTTTTCTGGATTCAAAATTTGTTTATGCTTTGTGATGTTTTTCAAAGTATGAGCCATCACTTGTGGCTTCAATTTGCTTTCATCTCTTAGATAAAATTTAGGTATTTATAAATCTCTTTCATTCTTTTGTGTTTAAGCTGCTTGAAAATAATTGGCAGTCTTTATTTGCTTAAATCCTATCTAGGCATTTGAAAAATATCTTTGCTCTGTTCTAGATCTTCCTATTGAATAAAAATATGAATAATTTTTTTTAAATTTATTGTAGTATTAGAAATTGCCGAGGTTTCATAGGACTCCAATGTTTTGAGAAGTGTTTTTAATACTCTTTATTGTTACTTCATAGAGAAATTTATAAATTAGTTTACAATTAGAGGCTCTCTCTGAAATTAAATTTATTTTGCAAACCACTCATTTTGATTTATAATCCATTGCATGATCTTATAAATAGATTATGTTTGGAATTTCATAAATTGATTTTTGTTAAGGTAATTAATTCATGAATAATTGAATTTATTTTAATCTCTATCATATATTAATTGTTATATATTAGATCTATACTAAAATAGATAGAGAGCCAATATATTGTATAAGTTAATAAAAATAATTGAAGAATATCAATAGGAAATTTAAATATAAGAACTTAACTTCAAGATTTATAAAGCACATTTTGCTGATTATAATTTAGCTATAGTTTGGCAGTATTGTTGAGATTGGAATGACTCGGCACTTACAAAATCAATTTCTCTAGGGATTACATATTCCCCAAATCTTCATCTTAGTCCACATCCATCTCATCATAGTTGTCGTTATTCCAAATTAAAAACAAAAGTTATACTTTAACCTTCTAGGTTAGAAGTTACATAAATAACACTCTCTCCCTTTCTATAGCAAAAAATAAAATTAAAACTTCTTAAATAAAGATTAGAATGATATTGGTAAGAAGGTAGTTGTTGCTCTCAGGATACAAATCTAAGTAAAGAGCATACTTATTCAGTCGATCTCTTTTCAAGTAAACGAAAATCATTTGAAAATGAGGAATAGATTTTAATTTATGACTATATCTCATGATGCACCAGTCGGCTGAGTACCAAGAATAGAGATGACGCCACACATTTGCAGATACAGCTTCAAAATCATGGTGCTCAATTATACTTTCCTTCAGATTCATGCTTCTACCATCTCTCAAAAGCCCTCTAAAAAATAAATTATAGCAAAAAAATCTTACTGATTTCTCATTATCCCAGGCCTGGAGTAGCTCACTAAATTAAGTGACTCTCCCTCTTGAATTTCCTCTGTTGTTAACAAACTTCCTTTGTTCAATGAATTCTTTCCCTCTTGCGCTACTACTGGAGAAATGTCCTCTTCATTTTAATCCTGGTTGGGACGAATTTACTTAATAGACAAGATATTGTTAGCAGCTGAAGATGTGGTGGCATATTTGACTTGGGATTAAATTTAAGATCGATTTGCTGAAGTCCCCACAGTTTGGCACTAGGTTACGGCTAATTAGGAATGAGGTGCATGATGTTTTGATAATGAGCGCTCTCTACTGTTATTTTTGAGACTCATTAGTTCTTCCCTAAATTACTAATGCTTGATTCTGGTACTCTCAGAAGGCATTTAAAGTAAGTCGTCTTCTTCATTGCTAAATCTCTGCCTTGCAAATGGCTAACTTGCTTCTTTGGAGAGATGCTACTTCTTAGAAGCAGAAGAGGTTGTGTAAGAGTTTTAAACACTTTTAGCCTAATTTTAAATCGAGTCT
This sequence comes from Tetmemena sp. SeJ-2015, assembly GCA_027382625.1. Classification (NCBI taxonomy): domain Eukaryota; phylum Ciliophora; class Spirotrichea; order Sporadotrichida; family Oxytrichidae; genus Tetmemena; species Tetmemena sp. SeJ-2015. Next base: position 5,626 of record JAJKFJ010024053.1, on the reverse strand, counting down.
CTCGCTTAATTAAGGTTAATTTAATCCAAATTACTCTGTCTATTAGAAACATGGCCCGCATTTTATCTTAAAGACAAATTATAGAAATATCAATTAAGATAAAATATGAGATGAAGAACAAAGCAAGTTAATAACTCATTTAATTTCAATTTTTACTTTACAGACATGCGGAAACTATTCTATTTCTAATCGTAGTTGACATAGTCACACCATTATTGCCACCAAGACGAGCTTATCAGATATTTCTTGTCTCCTTACTTTCCAGAGTTAGCTTTATTTATCAGAGAACCTGTCTCCTGAAGCATTATTGCATGAATCTTCTACCTTTGCTGATCTGAAGTAAGATATTTACATAAATCTCCACAAGGATTCTAACTTTTTATGGCATTCTCCGAACCCTCAAAACTCTAACTGTAATTTGATGCACTATAATACACATTTAATTTGGATTACTTCTTTAATTTATACCTTATCTACTATGTCCTCCTTTATTAAATTCCGGAGGCCTCCTAAAGAATCCATTTTTGCAAGAGCATTTATTCCCCTTCTAAGAGAGCAACTCTTATATGCTGATACCACCACTTTCATTAAAACTACTGTCTAACTTGAGCTTTTTGTCCGCAATCAGATTCTGAATACTGAAGTTTCCAGTCTTGTACACTTAGTATAAAAATTGATTTTAAGAAACCCAATTTAAAGTTTGCTTGTGCTTTGGACTATCTTGCAACCGTGCTTTGATTTAAGCTCTCTAAGCCAGAGGCACCTGGGGACCTGATGCCAGTGAACTCTAAGTTTTTGGGTTTGTTGGTTCCCTGAGCGAAACTTAAAGAGCTCTAAACTCTACTCTCTGTGTTTACTTAGCCTATCCTCACATCTTCACTATCACTATCTGCTATATTCGCTCTCGAACTGTTCTACTACAACTATATTCATTTATAAAATACACATAAAAATACAAATATTATAAAATATTTTAAAAAGTATGTTAGTTTTTATTATGCAGTTTAAGTCAAGAGAATGCATCTTTTCCTTAAATTAATAACATTTAAAGCAATAAATTTATAAACTAGAAATTCTATAAAGCAATAAATAAATAAAATTATTTTAACCAAATTGTAATTTGAATTAGTGAATTTAGATATTTTTTTAGAAGAAATAAAACATTCTCAAAATTCAATTTACAGCTACCTTGATTGTTCGAATAAAAATTAACGACTTTAGGAGGAGCAAATCCTATTCCCTTGCATTAATTATTCAAAGCTTATCTAATTTGATGATTCTATTCTTCATTTGGTACACCAATTTCAAAAAGTTTAAATAATATTTTTAATTAAAATTTCCAGCTTTGAATCTGTAAACGATTGTAGATATGACTTCATTTCATCATTTCCCCGAAAGTCTATAATTTCCTCTTGTTTTATTTCCTCAACAAAAAACTTAATAAATTGGAAAAAGCTTTCAACTCTAACATCTGCGTTTTGGTTATTGTGATTCTGAGTTAAGAACTTGGAAAACTGTAAACTGCGATTTTTAGGATTCTAACTTGACACCAAACTCTACCTTTTCGTCTCCTCATAGTTTCTTTGATCCTCTTCTTTTTCTTGCATAGATAAGTTTAGATTTTTAATCTGATTAAATCGATTTTAGAATGAGGTTAAATTCAATATATCGTTGTTAAATCGACTTGAATTTTGATTAGAATTGCTTTTGCTGTGAGAGTTTTGGAGTGACTGTATTAAACTTTCTGGGACGTGAGGTTTGAAATTCATTTCATTAGCTACTTCAGTTTTAGGAGGAACTCTGTACGTATCAACCACGTTCTCACTCCTAAAAGTTGATTAAGATAAATGAAACATCTAAGATTGAGGCTAATCATCTTTGATTTAATTTCCATTTTGAATTCGAGCATGGTCTGCAATTTAGTTCTGCTCATAGGAGAAGACGCTTGATTGCTTTAAGTTCAAGTTTAACTTTTTAAGAGTAGGTTGCTGATTCTTACTTCTGTCCTAGCTACTGCTCTATTTATTGAGGAAATTAAACTTATCTTGGTGGATTGAAGAGCTCAGTTAATCATCATTAGATTACAATTTTTATCTGTTGCTGATGCTTCCATTTGTAAAATAGTTTTGACTCAGCTACTGCTATTTAAAATACATCAGTTATAAATAATAACCAGTAATATATCAATATCACTATATTCAAAGGCATTTGCCTGTCTTTGAAGAAAAGAATTTTATCTATTCGGTTTGCTAATTGGTAAATCTTGCTAATCCTCCAGAAAATTTGATTCTGTAATCATATGTCTTTCGATATTTGACACATCCTCAAAATGCTTTTCTGACCTTTCTCTTTGGGAACTTTCATTTTAGTATAAGCCGGAAGAGAAATTGCTTCTTGCTGACATGAAGTAATCTACTTATAACTAGCTGTTGCTTTGTAATTCCTCATTAACCATTTTAATTCTTTATTGGATGGATCCCTATGTATAAAAGTTTTAGATAAAAACCTCTAAAAAAAGACCTTATAAATAATTAAATAGAAAAGCCTCTAAACTCCTCACTTTATGAGTTAATTAGTCAATTTTCAAGATATTTGTTGCGTTATTTTCCTCGTATTTATTGGTCACTTAATTTATCCTCTTAATAAATTCACTCTCTTGCTCTTTAAGTTTGTTCTTTAAGACTTGTATCTCATGCTGATATTGCTTCTACGTATTTTGGTCAACAAATGTGGCTTTCAGGTCATAGTCCACTCCTTCTCCTTCTTAAGTCATTGGGAAAATTCCCTGGCCTTAATTTTCAGTTTTAACTTCATGCAACTTCTGCTCATTTTTATTTTACTTGGTCAAATGACCATGATTAGTCTAGTTTTAAGACTCTGGACTCCCCCTTTAAGATTCCTTCTATCTAAACTTTATGGAGTTTAATTAGAAAGTCTGGGATGGATTTTGAAAACTAGATTACAGAGTCTATATTCCTGAAACATCTTTTTAGTCATCATAAAAAATTATATAATAGTCATCTTCATCCAACTTTCTCATCTTGAACCTTGAATTTTCTAAAATGAGCATATTTATTTCTTCTTCCTAGCTCTATCTTGTTAAAAATTATCAATTCATAATACAAATTATTGCATAATTAAAAGTATAATTAAAAGTTTACTTTCATTTTAATATGTAATATTTCTTCTTTGATGATAAATAATATATCTTAATTCTCAAAATCATAATAAGTATGTATGATATTTAGTATCTAGTTGCTTAAAATCTGTCAGATTTAAGAGAAGACGCTGGAAATTGAAAATTTGTATTTGCTTCGTGATTAAAAAAATGAATAGGACTGGTCTTAAGCATAAACTATGAAGCTTTAGGAGTATTCCTAACTGATTAAGATATTATTTGGATGTGATTCTTGTTTTGTTTAAGACTAGAGTTACTTCCTGATCCTTTTAAATTGGAATAAGCTTGCTAATTATCCTATTTTTCTTTCTTTAAAGTTGAGGTTATTTATTTTGAACTCTAGCTCGCTTTGATTTTCTTATTTTAGGGAGGTTACTTTTTAGCTGTGCTCATTTAATTATTATCAGATCTGCTATCTTATTCCAATCTCTTTAATTCTTCTAAAGCTTTTATCTTATCAAGGTAGTCACTAGTCTTTTCTTTATTAGAAACTTCCTTTTCATTATTTCTATACAAGCTTTTGAATTATATTTCAGCATCTGAGGTTGAGGATTTTAGATTTTAATTGTTCGCATTTCTCGCAAACATTCTCGAATCCTTATTAAGCGACTATGAATTATTTAGTATTAGAAATACATATAATGAAAGATTAAAGGAAATAAATTATTTAATAGAATAAGATGATTTTATAGAAAAACCGAAACATGATTTTGCAGTTTAGTTATAAACTTTAAATTTTTTTAAAAAAAAAATTGTAAAAGATTGATAATATTTAATAATTTGAATTATTGGAGTTAAATAAAGCTTGATTAAGAGTTTTTGAAAACTAATTAGATTTAGAGACATTTAGCTTTGCCTGTTTGAAATCTGAGTTTTCCCTGGCTTTGCTTTTATGGCTTCTGTCAGATTTTCTGAAGCTCTAGTTGGATAGGTTTGAATGATAAGAACTGTGGTTTTCCTACTTCTGATTTATTTGCTGAGATACAATACTCTTTTAGTTTCTTTGTCCTGTCGATTTGTATTGTATAGGGTATGAATCTTATTTAGTTTGCTTATGCTTTAGATTTTGGTGGGATATTTCAATTGAATTAGGTGCGAGTTCAGTCAAAGAAATCTACTTTTCTATATTCTTGGAGGTATTTAAATTTTGGTGCTCTCTTCTTTTGGGCGAAGAGAAATTACTATCAAACTAAGCGGAGGGCTAACTGGATTTCTGCTTCTTAAAATTTATGAGACTTAGAGGATTGGGAATTGAGATCACTTGGTCTAAGTTCTCCAAGGAGATTGCATTATAAATTGACATATTATGCTCACTTCCTGTTCCCAATAACTCGCAATTTATAATTTATAGTCAGGATACTAAAAAGAGAAAATATCACTTTCATATATTTTAAAAACTTTCCACTTTCTTAAATTAAAAAAATTACTTAAATATTTTTTCATAATTTAATATGGTCTAATTTAATTAAGATATAAAATTTAGTCAATTCAGTAATTTAAATGAATTTGACTGAGAATCTGTATTTAAATTCAAGTCGCACTTACTAGTGAGATTATTTATAACGATGGTCCTAGATGAGGATGTGAGATATTATTAAGAGCCAGGTTAGATCTACTGCGTTTACTTAAATTCATTTTAAAAAATTTATAATTTATTTAAAGTCAGGCATCCCAGTTAAATACTACTACCTAATTTATGTCAAGTCTAATACGGTTGAGTTATTCATTTGCTAAGAACTATTCAGAATACCAAATCTCTAAGGAGATATAGTTAAGTTACTCTCTCCTTTTGGTTTTCCTTTAATTTTTTTTAATATCATTAAAAGATAAGAATTAAAATCTTCAAAATAATCCTTGAGTTTTATGAAGCTAAGCATTTATCTCTGCGTGGTTCAATTACTGTTTGGAATTATTATTCTAGATAACTCCATTTTTAATAGGAAGTTTGCTTTCAGATTAAGCTCTTTTGCCTTATGCATTTTCAATTTGGCTTTCCTTTCTTATATTATTATCATGCTATGATGAGATATTTTTTGAATTCTTTTGATTTAGTTGAGTTGTTTAAAATCTTGACTCCACCAGTTGCTTTGTGGATTGCTTTTATGAATTGCTCTGGCTTCGCTTCTGCTATGCCTAGTTTTGTTTAGAGTGAGAGCGGTTAGTAGATGAAGAAGAACTCGTAGAGAAAGCTTTGTTCTCCACTCGCTATTTCTATAAATTATTATTCTTGTCTCTGTTGAGATTGCTGTTTAAATTATTAGTCTTTTAAGATTCTTTTTCATGTTTGATGTATTGAGTTAAGAATCCTCAAAATTAAAAATATTATTCTAAAAATCAACGCATTAGTCAATAAAATATTTAAAATATCACCTTCCTTCCTAAAAATCTAAGGGTGGTGTAGGTTAGTGAAGGTACTCATTACCCAATCTTACAATATTCTTAATAATA
>JAJKFJ010024052.1:0-21575 GCA_027382625.1 Tetmemena sp. SeJ-2015 | reverse complement strand
GTAAAAAGTTGAGTGAAAATCTCAAGTGTAAAATGAGGTAGTGATTTGAGAGTAGATAATTTAAGCATATGTAATTTGTAATGCAATGTAATGATGTAATTTAATAGTCGATAATTAAAGTGTAAATAAGTCGGGTAATAACTTGCATGTGATTTAAGAGTCCAAGTTACAAGTGGTCATATAATAATTGATTTAATTGATTGATTAATTCAAGTATATATATTTAATTAATTAATTGATTGAATTAAATTGGTTTCTGGAAAATTTTTAACATTCAATTCTAATATTACAATATTAAACTTGAAAGTCTCTTGATGTAAATGGTTCCTTGTTAATCATGTATTTAGAAATTCAATATGCTGTACTAGTTCAATATGCCTTCGAAGCTAACTCTCTCCAGGTTCTTTGCAGATGGGGCTAAGGTTATGGCAGCTCTTGGCAGTAAATTAGTGGTGAGTGACCTGTTCCTGACCGCAGACACTTTCATGCTCCCATCCCAAGTTAATGTGAGGTAAATGCTTTCTAGTTACAAAGAAATTGATGATCCTACTCTCTAAAAATATGCCTTTAATATTCATCATTGATATCATTTATAAATAGAACTACGAGTTCTAGAAAAGAGAAACTTTACAAAGGAAGACAACTTTTGCAAATAATTTGAAAAAGAACAGCTTTGGAGGCACTGCCACCAGTTTTAACAAGCAGACTCTTATTTCAGAAAATATTGACAAGTAAAACTATCATAAGTTATTTTAAAATAATATTTCTTTGCTATCTGGCGTTTCAAATGTGTTTGTGCGAAGACAACTCACTCTTTATCCAGGACACTTAATCTTAGAAAGTAGTTTCTACTATTTTCCCTCCTCCTACTGCCTAGTAAACAGTTTCATTCTTCCACTCTATGAAAATGAACCGCATCTTGGTCTTGCTAATAACAGGCTCTCTTTGCATATATCAGTTTGATAAAGAAACTTCCTTATTAGAGAGAATTCTACTTCCTTCCTAGTTAAGAGAAGAAAAGTTATTTAAAAATAGTTAGATTTAAAAAGAGATAGTGAGGGAAAAGGAATTGGCTCGCAGAAAATTATGAGCATGAAGCATGTGAGGTGCGAAAAGAAATCTCATCATATAATTGCTATGGACTAAGATATTTTCAACGAACGAATTCATCAAGAAGCCATGGAGGCTTACATCTCAGATGGTGAAGATGTGCAGGAGTACATTTTGATTGTAAGCAGACTTATTCTTTAAAACTAAATATAGGGTATGTCAAAAGGCTCTTTGTTTATTGTGAACACTCAAAAGCTGGAGCAGATATACACTCGCCTCACAGTCAGTAGAGCAAGCGTAAAATTCATTCATTACTTTCCAGAGAGAAAACTCTTCATAAAATAAATGCAAATTTTTGTATTTTTATCATGAGTTTATGCGAGGAGTAGATACTAAAAGTAAGAGTAGTCTTGTTGAAGCATTTTAGTTTTGGACAATAAATGGAGAGGAAAGAAAGATCAATGTGCATTATGAGTGGCCAAGCTATCGATAGCTTTCTCACATTGAGAACGTTCAATCTACTTAGAGTGGCTCCAATTTCGTTTTAGCTTTTGCTTCTGGAGACTTTAATACTCCTTTAAAAGTGGTTAAAATGAATTTAATAATTCTTGACTTTGAGGTATTCAACGTGAGTTCCTAAAATTAAATTATGAGAAGAGCCTCTTTAAGTCCAGCGCGTCAAGTGCTTCAACTCTAAAAAATTACAATCAACAAGATTGAAACTGATAAAGGGAGGGAACATGATAGTGCTCTCACTGCAATTGATTATCACCCTCATATGGAACTGCTAATTACATCTTGTCAAGAGGGAGTTATAAAGGTCTGTATAGTAAATATTATTTCCTCTTTATTCTATTTAATGTTTTTGTCTGGAAAATGCCCTACAAACTGCTAGTCAAAGAGATATAGTTTCCTGCTAAAGTTGATTCTGTCTGTTTTAGAAACAAGCACCGCCTCGCTACATAGAGACCAAAAGTCAAGACCTCTCGCAGAAGTTAGATTGTAGAAGAAGAAAATGAAGATGAAGATTATTCTATATTTTCATGTTCTTTGGCTTGAAATTACTATAAAAAAGACAATGGAAGCAATTTTTAGACAAGTGAGTGCTTATAAACTGAAGAGGATAGATCGGATCTTTCGTCTGAGTAATAATCTGACGAGAAAAGTGTTAAAATGAAGAAATTGAATTTTGGAGCTTCTTCCAAAGCTGGTCGAAATAGCATTATCGATGAAGGATAGGAAAACGAATAGGAGGACAATTATACATACTGTGGAGATATTCTAGTAGCTCATGAGAAAAGAGTATCTATGATTAAGTATGAATAACCAATCTTAAAATATTAATATCTCATAATAAATTTAATTAGAAAGTATGAAACATTTTTCACTTCAGAGGATGAAGTTAGGATAATTGCGCAGCTTTAGGAGAAGAAAGAGCAACCTCTCCCCTCACTTTTTACAGAAATAAGTGAGAGTATGTTTTATAACATGATGGTTAAAGAGAATGAAATAAGAGGAGTTCCTGCTTTGGTCTCTAGCAACTAAAATACTAGTTAAAAGAATTCATAAGAGGAAAAAGAAGTACCTGCATAGCAGAAAAGTTAGATAAATGTGAATAGCTAGACGGAATAGATGAACAGAACTGCAAAAAGTTAACTTGGAAAGGCAAGCAATCCCAAAATAGCTATGCAAATGTCCAGAACTGCTTAGATTTAAGTAGATAGAGATACAAACAGCGCGAGTAGCTTAAAGAAGTTGTAAGAGCTGCAGGAGTTGCAATTCATCAAAAAAAGTAAAAAGATGGAAGATTGATGTATCAAAATTAAAGTTTTAATTTTAAAGATTAAGGAAGGCTTTTCTCAAGTGATAAGCCCAAGAGTCCACTATCTATTAGAACGGAGAGGCTATTTGAAAGGATAGAAAGATTGAAGCAAAAGAATGCTGAAAAGAAGCCTTATACAGTGAAACTTGACTATCTGGATCAGCTGGAAAAGAGGTTAAAAGAGTCTCAAGTATTCGAAGTCACTCAAGAGGAAATGTAAACCATTGAATCCCCTTTTATTTCTCAGAGTTTAATCTTTATTTCTAGAGTTAAGATTATGGATGGAATTCCAAATATGAGTCTGCTTGAAAAGCAAGAGGAAGCAAGAAGTCTGATTCAAGAAGCGCTGTAAGTTTATTTTGCTACAAATTGGATTATTTTAGGAATATAAAATCTTTCAAAGTCTCTACTCTGCCTCCAATACTTTAGATCGGCTTATAGACTTAGAAGCTCACTATATTCACTTAGACGAGTAGACACACCATCTATCCAAAGACTTCTCCTCAGAGTAGCCCATCATTCGATATGATAGGTTCAGTCCCTCAAAATCATAAGAAACTCACAAGGAGAGATATAACTCAGGACAGAATTACAACTAATAATAATTTATTGAATAAATTATAATGCTCTATTACAAATAACATTCTCAAATATAATTCAACATCAAAGGTAAGAGATTTCAAGAATTTGAGATTAGGTCCTTTGCCTGAGGCACCTCAGCCTATTCTTGCATTGAATGTTGACTTAAATAAATCTTTTACCTTTTAAGAAATTGAATGTTGCAAAATAAAAGCACCACTCTCAAACTCAAAGACAATCTGAAAATTCATCGATGATGGTCTCATAGTCTTAGTTAAATAACTAAAGTACCTCCCCTTTCTTAAGCCCCTCTCAACTTGACAATTTCCTGGATTAAAGTCTCTATGGGCAGAGAAGATCTGACTCTATTCAAAAGTTTATAAACTATTAGAGACTTACCAAGAATGCAGTTACTTAAGAAGAACTGCAGAATTATATAAACTAGGTTGATGATGGTCTCATTAAAATTCATAATGGCTAGCCTCATAACTAAAAGAATGGAATGAAATATGACTCTCTGAATGAGTACTCGAAGCAGCAGTCTTACCTCAATCAGATTTCAACTTCAGTTACCCCCAGAGGACATATAGAATCACTCCAAGGTATTGCTTAAAAAGAGGATAATTTTAAAAAGCCTGAAATTCCCTCACTCCATATGAGTACAAGTAGACATAGAGCCATTAAAGAAGATGACCTAGAGCAAACTGCAACTTTAAACGAAAGTCCAGGACACTTAGAGAAGCCTAAATTTGCCAATGATGATGGTTAATTTATTGCATCAGCATTAGCAGGTGGATAGTCCACAAATATAAGAGAAATTATAGTTGATTTGTAAATGACTCGATGATGTAGTACATACCAGGCCAAAATACTTACAGAGACCTGATTGACTCAGATCTAAAGATGAAAGACAAGGATGGCATCGCAACTACTAATCTCACACAGCAATACACAATAGACGATTTGAATCAAATGAGTGGAGCCTATATGACTAGTAGCAATCAGAACCCATCGCCTCGAGACGACACTCAGGAAAGCTATCATCCTGCAAAATATAGGCAATAGGTTTCTGGATCCCAGCTAGTTGCAAATAAAAATGCTCAACTTTAGAGTCAGAGAGAGGCATATAAATTCTAAACTTAAAAGAACAGTGTTGCCAACTTTAACACAGTTCAGGCTAAAGGTTAGAGTCACAATCCATCTCCTATCAATTATCGCTCTAACTTCAGACTTGATGAGAGTGCTCTGTTTCAAATACATAATTAAAACTATCTCTAGTAGCAGTATAATCATGGAGGTTCTATCTTGAATAATAGCTTTTAAGTTGTGAGTCCCAGCAAAAACTTAGCCAAAATTCTCAAAGATATTGTAAAAATATTTCATTGATTTTCTTCATTGCTTAGGAATTAAAAGTAAATATAATTAAGTTTTTCCAACTTCTTTATCTAATTTACCTTTTCAATAACAAATAAAGCACCAGATAAGTAAATGGTATGCAAGCAGTGAATAAAAACGCTAAAAACTTCAAGCATAAAAGACTTAGAAGTCTAAACAACAATCTGGATTATGTTTCTAATTAGAGATAGAGTCCCTAAAACCTTTAGGACAGCTTTGGAATATTTTTGCTAAGATTTTATTTTGAACTTATTAAAATATAAACTGCAATTACTAGTAATAATAGAGCTTATTAAAATACTATATCCCAGCAATCTCCACTTAATATAAGAGCCTTTTAAAATCTCTCGCCAAGGACTTAGGACGAGGAAACTAATTATCTTTAGGATACATCAGCAACTAACCAGCCAAAAGGATACAACCCTTTCAAGCAAAAGAATCAACAACCAAATTTGTAATCCCAAAAAGATAAAAAGCAAATCAACATTCCTGTCACTGGACAATATCAAGAAGTAGAAGATTGAAATAAAAAGAAACTGGATTATAAATCTATCTATCAAGCATCTTAATTTCTCATTATAAATTAGTTTAATTTATCTCTCTTCTTTAAATTTACTAAAATTAATTCAAATTTGAAAAAAATAAATCAAAAGCAAGGTTGATTTCAATTGAGAGAATAATAAATTTTCTCGAGTAGTTCTTTTATTGCGTTTTTCTTAGTCTGAAGCTATTTGAAAGGCCTTCTTACATATCTCTAGAATTTGGCCTAAGGTCTTAACTCAACCTTAAAGTTAGTCTCTTCGTTCGATTTGGTCTCCTAATTTTGAATTGTACAAGAAACTTTTAGTGATTGAATAAATCTGGAGAAAATCTCAAAGCATTCATGCGTCATTAGATCATTGAAAGTTAGCAATTCTACAAGGGTATCGATTTCAGTCTAGTCGGAGAAAAAGTTAAAAACAAAAGTATTATATATTTAGCAAGTTTTTGCACTCTAATCGTTGCAGTACTCTTATTACTTTCACAAACCTTAAATAATTTAGTGTACTTTTAAAAAATAACTTTTATCTGATCTTAAATCTTCTTTAGGAATACAACTTCATAAATTGTATTGTAATCTTGTACAGTCAATACCTTATTCTCATTTATATAATTAATATTTAAAACCTTGGATCCATAGGGAGGTGGCAACGCTCCCTTTATATACTCCAATTAGCCGTGCTCTTCCAAAATTAGGAGGTATTTTGAGAAAGAGTAAAAGTCTAGCTTGGAAAATTTGGACAGATACTGCAAACCTAGATCTTTGTCTCTCACTCAAACAAACATTAATTTTGTAAGGAAGAACTCTTTCATGCTATGAAGGATCGCTATCTGAAGACAGCTTCGATCTTTGGAGATAGATGTCGCCTACTATCCCATAAAGTTTTAAAGTAGTAGCATTCGAATCTCCAACGAGGTCTCTATACCTCTAAAGCAGAAATAATATAAAAATTTGTCAAAGTTTAAGAAATACATATCATAATAATAATTTAAAGCCATCCTTCAGCTTGCTCCAGAGCTTCTTTAATCAAATTTTATTGCCTAAGCATTTGAATATACATGAGTGCGACCTCATCCCAATTATCTTTCCAAAATCCTTCTCTTTGGAATCTATTGTGGATGTTTACTCTTGCCTGCTGGCACAACATAATGATGTGAATTAAAATAAATGATGTACTCGTATCTCTCCTCGTTAAGGTAGTCATCACTATAGAATGAATTGAATTATTCAAATGTTTATAGTTAGCGACCAGTTTATTTCTCACATCTTACTAGTCAGGCCCTGTATACATCTCAACTCGATATACCTGCTCATCAGTCTCCGCCAAGCAAATGCCTTTAGTCTGCTCTAATGCCATAAATAGAAGTAGCATTTAAATATTTGAATATATATCATTTAAAAAGTATTCTCAAAAGCCACATGAAAGAGTCATAGTCATCCTCTTCGTAGAAGTTTTAAAGAGAAGCGAGGATTTCCAATTGCCTTATCAATTCTTGAGGAGATGAAGTCATCTGTACAAATCTGCAGTACTGCACTATATGCTAAAAATTACCATCATTTATTAATTTTACGCTCTTACTTATCGTTAAAGTAACTGTAATAATATAAATACACTCTCTTTTAATATGATAGCGAATTATTTATTATTTTTAACTGCTCATCTTTTGAATTTCATTTTAATCCTCAGTATTGTTCAAATCTTAAATGAATTTTGAAATTTATCCCTCGATACTGAATATTCCTCCAAAATTAGTCTTAAAGATATCTGAGGAAAGTAAAGTTTAATCATCATTAAACTTTAGCGAAGAAAGAGCTTTCATTACTTCAAGAAAGTAATCCTTGAAAACTGTATCATTCATCAAACTAATTTTATCGACATCTTCTTCTCTTTCTATTTATTAAAATCAAAATATTTATTGTAGTATGTCTAATTGAGGAATTTCCAGCCAAGTTTCTTTTCCTTTGTTAAGCCTAATTTGCGATTCAAAATCTTAAATGATTGGATTTAAATTATGCATTCTCATTTAATAAATTAATTTAGAAGTTAGTTGATAGCGAATCCATAACTGGAAATAGATAATACATTTCTTATCCCTTCACTTTTATTCTCTCTTTTCATTTGGTTTATAAGGTTTTAAACTAACATACTTCTCTATGAATCTTTGCTAAACTTATCCCTTGAGAATTATAATGTCTTAAGTAAGTCTCTCTCCTCTTCAAGATTTTATAAAATTTCAGAAAAGAGTGACTTGAAAGGCAAGCTGCAATCTTCAACCGTAGATTAAACTTTCTCAACTGATTTCAAGCAATTTTTGAAGGTTTATATTTTAGAGTATATAAATTAATTTGAATTGAAATCTTACAGTTTTGCTAAGGGCAAATATATCTGCAGCAATAAGATCATTTCTGCTCTATAGTCTCCCTAGTTGAAATGATTAATAAAATCCAGTGGAAACAAATGCAGGAGAGAGCCCTTTTATGGAATACAGTTTATCATCATCAGACGCTTTAGCTCTCAACTTTATCGAGGTACCTAGATCGCCAACTTTCACAAGTTAATCTTTGAAGATAAGCAAGTTTTGAGGTTTCATGTCCCCGAAAAAATAATTGCGTTGGTGCAAATAAGCCATAACCTCTATCAAACTAAAATTTAATAATTAATCGCTTAGAGAAAATAGAATGCTAATTTTTCTGGAGAATAGAACTCCAGATATTTTTGTGCTTCATCTTAATCGTTCCATATTTTGAGCAAATCTGAAAGAGAAAATCTTGCCTTCTCAACTATTACTAGATAATCCTCTATTAAAACTTGATTATCGTTTTCTTCAGATTTAACAATTTGGATTATTTCCTCGTACACTCGACATATATACTTTTAAGATTGCAATACCTTGAGCTGATAAAATATATTTAATAAAATAATGATGTGTCTCACTCATTATTGCCTGAAAAGCTTATTGGCGAGCTACATCATCATTAAATTTAAATTTATCAGTAAAAGAAGTTGAAGCTAGAGACTTTTTAATTACTACTTCATCTTTTTCAGTATGATTGAGTTTGTAAATGACTGATTCTCCACCTCTAGCTAACTCAGATATGTCTATTATGATTTTAAACTCACTAGAGTTTTCTTATTTAAATTTCTAATAATCTTAATTTCGATATAAGTTACTTAAATTCTTGAATGTATGATTTTATATCTTCAATTTCATTTTTATCCTTATCATAATCTTTTACATCGATTTTCTAAGTTTACATCTACCTCACAATTTAGTTTTAAGAGACTCTTTTCTATAATATTTCTAACTCGTTATGGTTGTACTCATCTGAAAGTGAAGAAATCGTTTATTTCAGTGCTAAACTAAATTTAGACTAATTGTTGGCGAGATCTAAATTGACTCTTGTTTTTTAAATAGCTTAAGAGAGAATATAACTGTCTACCACTTCTTTTAAATTTGGAGCAGTCTTGGAATATTAATTTTTGCCAGTTTCTGGACTAGTTGTCGATTGTTGCTGATTAGTGCTCATGACAGTTTGATAAATTGATCCCTGATTAAATTTATTCATGCCTACTTATACAACAGTTGGTTCATACTCATCTTCTGATTTTAAATCAAACAAGAATAGTAATTTTAGATTCCTCGTCCTCATTTTGAATTGTTTGCTATTTTACTACCTCAGAAGATTGAAGATTATTCTTATTTTGATCGCCTCCTTCCTCTTTCACATTTTAACTAATTTATATAGGTTATTTACTTTCTTCATGATTAAATTGCTTTTGTGAAGTTTTCTCTTCCAAATTTATTGCATTTGTAAGGGAAGAAGCTTTATCATTGAAACCTTAGGTGTCAATATTTTTCTTTAGTTAGTTATTTCCTTTTTCCCGATTAACAAAATTATTATACCTCTTAAATTCAAGAAATGATAGAGGTTAATCATTTTGAAGATAGCCTGATAATTTTAAAATATCAATTGAATGAATAAATTAATATGATTTATGAATTTATATTTGCTGCAATATAGACTTAAAATTGAAATAGAATATTATATTTAGAATTAGATTATTGCTATTTGGATCCACTTGATTTTCCTCGTCAGGTTAAACGGAAGAACCTATTATTTTACGATTGCTTTCATTCAAGTCATGAGGAGAGCGATAATTTATTTTTATTATTTATTGATAATATAAAGGAGAAAATATGATGATATAATTTTTTTGTCATTTATAAATATATTTAATAAATTTCATCACAATTAATTTCATAATTAAAAATTATATTTCCTAAAAAATTAATTTCCTTTATTTTCCTCTTTAAATGTAAATTCATAAAAAATATATTTAGAGTCTTAGTTTGATATTTAAACTTTCTTTTTCCTTCTGCAATTTGAGAGTGAATTTCCCATAAAAATATAATTCTATAATCTTATGATCCTAATATTTATTTAAATTCTTTTAAGCCGTTTCAAATTATACCTACCATTAATTTTATTTTAAAATTAAAAAGGAGGTTTATAAATTAGATAATATATTTTATTTTATTTAAAAAACTTATTATACTTAAATTAGGCAACTAAAAAGCATTAAATCAGCTTGCATTCTATTTACTTTTACTATTGGAATTTTTTTAAAAATATTTTATCTGCTCTTTTAAACGAGTTTTATACTTTAAATCTCCAAATACTTTAGAGGTAAAAATAATGTTAACTAAATGAATAATTGTGGAAATATTCTAAAAATTTAAATTCAATTAGTTTTTCTTTGAGATTCGATAGATTGTAATTCATAAAATAGAAGAGTAAAAAAATTTATTATTATTCTATTTACGCTCGGAAAACTTTTTCTGAATTTGTATAGGATAGGTATTAGGCAAATATATATTTAATAATTAAATATATATAGAACCCCGAATAGAAACTAAACTATTTTGTATATGTAGATATATACTTTATCATAAATTTTAGTATAGATTTAAGCGAAATATAACGTTGTGTTAAATTGTGAATTCTAAATTCTTGTTAGAAGACGATTTAAATAATTTTTGAATAAGTAGGATTCAATTAAATCAATCAATGTAAGATAACTAAATGATCTTGATATAGAATTAGCCCAACTTGATTGCTTTAGTTTTATTATAGTTGTATTTATCTGTCTACTCTCTTGAGAACTGCTTCGCTTCTTTAAATTCTAAAGTAGTAGGTGGGTTGTTTTTATTGAACTTCATTGATCTGACAAATCTCGCGAAGATTTCAAAAGCTTCATTTAATAATTTTGTAACTATAATCACGAAATATATTGAGTGCTTCATTGTTATTTAAATCGTTAAACACTAATGCCATAATGACCTTTTAATGAGCTTTAGAGTTAGGGAACTCTTGAATTTTATTATGATCGATTATTGTGACAGTCTATAAGCCGAATTTAGCGTTTTAAGCATCCCACTTTTTAAGTATACCTATCTCAATCATAGAAGTTAAGCCTTATGCGTCTAGATATTTAATTTATGATGCACTTAAAGGAGATAAATTCATTGACCTCCCCTTTTTATATAAGCTAGGTTAATTATTTTTTTCCTCATAAAATTCATGAATTACATTTTTGACTTAAATTTTACAAATAACCCCATCACAAAATATGTCCAATGTAAATATTTGAATTTTATACAAATTATTAGTGAATTTCAGCCACAAAAATCAAATTGAAGTAGAATCTTATAAATAGAAGAAAAATTATTTTTAAATAACTTATAATTGAAATATCTTTAAAATACAAAAATAGAATTAAATTTGAATTTATTAAAGCCTTAAGATAGATCTTATAAGCTAATTTTAAAAATAAGGCATCAAATTAGTGAAATATAAATGAGAATTGAGCTCCTCATATTTAAATATATATATTTTCCTCCGAAAGGGCATGGAAGTAATTTTTCAATTTGGGTATGAAGATTTTATCTGTCTAATTTATTGCCCAAAATTAACAAAAGTCGATTATTTATATGGTATGATGAATAAATTATTTTTATATTTTATTTTCTCATTTAGTGACAAAATAGGATTTCTTAGATTTCAGTTAATTAAAAACACCATTTTTAATTTGAGTTACTCTAATTTATACAGACTTTCAACAATTAAAAAATAACTTGCATTTCAATGTGAACTTAGCAATTAAATTGCAAAATTCTTTTCGAATTAATTTATTTTAGTTTGATTTAATTTGCTATTAAAATGCGGTGAATAATTATGGCCTTGCAATAACTTTCTCGATCTCGCATAGCAGATTTAAGAAGGTACTGAAGTCCCAGTTCTTTAAGTTTAATTATTTCTTCACAAATTAAAGGATCATTGCTCTGTTATTCTATTTCTAAGGTTAATAAAAATATTTGCTAATTAGATTTATAATAAGAGGTTGAAGCTCTTAAGGAATAGAGTTCTCCAACTATTCCGAAAAACAAAAGCGTTGTGGGATCAGAGTCTCCACATAAATCTCTGTACCTGTTTAGCCAGCCTTCAGCTTATTCAGTTGCAAGTTCAAACTAATTTATGTTCTTCAGATGTTCTATGAAACACAAAGCCAACTCGAATTTATAGTCCATGAAGAAGTTATTTCTTCAAAAAGTAAAATAAAGCAAAGAAGAATTCTTTTGAAAGAGTCCCTATTGAAAATGCAAATAACAATATTAAAATTCTGTTTTAAATAATTGCATAATTAATTGAATAATAAA
This sequence comes from Tetmemena sp. SeJ-2015, assembly GCA_027382625.1. NCBI lineage: Eukaryota > Ciliophora > Spirotrichea > Sporadotrichida > Oxytrichidae > Tetmemena > Tetmemena sp. SeJ-2015. The sequence continues at coordinate 9,469 of JAJKFJ010024052.1, read as the reverse complement.
TTTATCCTGAAATCGCTCACATTTATTGTTCGTTAAATATAAAAGTTAAGATATTGTAAATCTTAATTCAATTGTTTGAAGAATGACTTATCTCAAATTTATTCATTATGAATAACTTCGCCAGGGTTGAGTAAAAATATAAAATAATCATCAGAGATTATCACTTTTTATCATTTTTATACGCATTTTCCTACCAACAAGACATTTAAATACTCTTAAAATCTTTTGATAGAAACTTCAACTTATTTAATTAATAGATGCTAAAGAAAAATTGAGGTGTTCAATAAAATAGAAAAAGAGATCAATAAATTAATTAAAAAGAATTTCTCTTGAAAAATATATCCGCAAAAACTCATTCAATTATTTAAGATACTCAGCTTACTCGTAGAATAATGTTTAATAGCCAGAAAATATAATTTAAATTTATCCATTTTAAGAATAATACGAGTATTTTCAAACACCTATTCTTTTTCACTGGCCTAGCTTATTGTTAAGGTATTAGCGCAATATCTAAGAATAAATTCATAATTTTATGTTTAAATTGGTAATTTTCGAGAGTAATTAAGTTATTAAAAATATGAAATAAAAAATTATATCTAGACATGACTAGATATCTATATTTATCAGCGTCTTCTTTAGGATTTGTAAGTGCAGACATCACAATTTATTCCGAAGGCCTTGAGTAAGGAATGCCTTGGTGCATTATCTGAATTTTTATAAAATCCGTAATTGAGTTGAATCATAATTTAAAAAATAATTTACGAATTTGTTAGGAGCATAAATTGATCTATTCCTATTCGTCTAGGTCTCTTACCCAAGAGGCTCTTAACTTCATATCTATTATTTTCTATTTCTAAGTTAAGGCAGTGAATTCAATAAATCTTTCAAGGGGTATCGCTAAGCTTTATATGTCTATAGTTTATTCATTTCAATGAGAAAAAATATTAAACAATCATCTTAGTCAGGTGTGAATAATATCTGATCAAGTATGGCATTTTCTCCATGGAAGATAGGTTAATATAATAAAGTTTGAATGTCTTGATGAAATTTGTGCTTTCATATATTTTCTCATCGTTTTGTAGTCGATATCTGGATAAAGAAGGAATAAAGTCTAAAACTAACTGCTAAAATGTCCAATCTTAGCTCAGTAAAGTTCTTTACTCTTCTAAGTCAAAAGAGGATATTTAGTCATAATCATCATCAGATGTAAGTTAAAGACTATCAATTCCCTCAATATTGATCTTCTTAATTAATTTCCACTCTTTTCTGATTTTATCTATGAATTATGCTTTGATTGGGTCAAACAAGTAGGAGAACTATAAATGAAAGGGAGATAGTTCCATTAAGTGCTCTATGGAGTCAATTTTATTCTCTCCTTTCATTTGAGAAATAAGATTCTCAACAAAACCTGGTGTTTCTCTCATTAATTTTCTTGTCTTGTTGATTACCCTCACTATATCATCCATTTTACTTAGCTCAGTCATTATAAAATCTACCAAGTGAATGTTCCTATTGTTTGGAAGTTTGCTTTATAGCTGCTTCGTTTTTTAAATACATACTGTAAAAGTTTATAAAAGACTGAATGAGTCAGCTTAGAAGAGTTGCCATTTAGACTGATAGATTTAATTCAAGTAGTTTTGATAAAATTCATCTTTGCAATAGGCTCTAGTAAGTCCTTTAATGAGATAACACTTTTCATACTCGCTAATTTCCTTATTTAATTTTATAGAAGTACCAAAGTCTCCTACTTTCACTAGCTGGTCTTTAAAAACTAGCAAGTTATGGGGCTTCATATCTCCATAGTAGACATTTCTTTGATGCAAAAAGGCGATCAACTCCATTGCTTACAGAAAGTAGTAGGATAACTTTTCAGGCGAGTAAAATTCGATATAACGGTTCGACTTAACCTAGGAATTCCAAATTGAGAGAAGATCTTTTAGTGAAAATCTAGCTTTCTCTACAACCACTAAATAATCTTTTATAAGATTAGCTTTTTATTCTACCTCTATGATCTCTTCATTAATCTTGCAAATATACTTATTTGACTGAAGAAGCTTCAACTATTGAGATTCCTATAATATATTTACGAAGTTGTCCTTATTGGAAATTTGACTAGAACTTTCTGATCCATTTTGATTGAATCGAGCTTTTTTAATTACGACTTCTTCCTTGCCAACATGATCGAGCTAATAAACTATGGCCTCACCGCCTTATGCAAGTTCACTAATTGCTATTGGCGTTTTATAATTGATTGAATGCATTTTGAGATATCTCATCATAAAGTCTTCCCCAAATCTATCATCATTTAATCAATCGCTTTATTCTACTGAGTCACTATCTCGTTAGATAATAACTTGATTTTCCAAAAGTCTTTTTAAAAGCACTGATGCTGTTAACTCACTGAAATCCTCTCGATATTAGTGAAGCTGATTCATTAGAACTATGCCTCCATTAGTCAAGAATTTTAAAGATGCTTCCTATTCCGAAGTACTATCATTATTGGAATTCGACACCTCAGGAGTTTCAATCTTAATTTAAGACACCTCTGTTGATTACTTTGAGTCTTGTGCGGATTTAACTTCAGTCTGATAGCAAAATATTAAATTTGAGTTTTAAATTTATGATATTCTGGCTTGTTATCTTTCTATTAAACTTGCTCAGCTTAAGTTTCTTCACATTCCTCATCCTCGTCATATCCAAATATAATTAAAAAAATTATATGTCATCATCATCTTCCTCTCCATTAGAAATCTCATAAGCTTTCATTTCTTCTGGAGGATTTGGTATTGGCTAAATATTATTTTCACTTTAATCTGTATTTAAAATATTTGCCCTTTCTTCTTCCTCTAGTTCTAATTTATGTTTGTCTTCTATTTATTGAGAAGGATGTTCTATAGTGCCACTTAGAAACAAATACTTGATTTATCCATAAAGACAGCCAAATTCTTCTCCTTTTACTTTATAATTCTGAAGTTTCTACTTGAATTTTGAGCTAAACCGTTTAAAAAATATTATTATAGATTAATAGCAATTAATTTTACGGTCTTTCTTGAAATACCCTTCTCATCTAACGAGAATTTAATTGAACCAAAGAATCTGAAGAAAATCTCATAGGCCTCTAAACTGCTGAAGTCATTAAATAACAATGCCCTCTCAATCTTGTCCTTCTTGTATTTAAAATCGCTCTCATTACGACAGTCTAAATTTAATTCATCAAAATTTATCTTCTTATTAAAAGAAATTAATTTGAGAGGTTAGAGAGGACCTGGATTATTTATTTTTCATTCCATTTCTTTAGAATAGCTACCTCAATCATAACTTAAATGTCTTCTTTTCGTATGTGTTTACTTAAAATTATGGTAATAATTTGGGAAATAAAAAGCATCAATACTTCCGAAGGGAACTTATAGTAATGGGGGCAATGATTTCAGTTAACTTAAGTCCTCAAGAAGTAAAATGTACTTGCAGTAAGCATGAAAGTCTAATTTCGAGAATTTTTATAAATAAATTCTAAAACATAATTAACCAGAAAATAAATATCTTTACATAGTTTTCATAGTTTACTCAAAAATATTTATTTTTTAAATCCTTCATATTTTAGGTCAAATTTTATATTGAAATACATCTCTAGCTTGCTTTTTTTTAATATAATAATCCTTCATCATCATTAACATATTCTTGATTTTTTATTCTAATTTTTTTCACCTTAAATGTTAATTTATAAATAAAGGAGTCCTCTTGCTTCCATAAACTAAAGTTTCGTTTTCATTTCTTAAGCTTAAACTAATATAATGGAAAGATTTTTTAAAAGCAAGATGACTTTGCTCCTCAATCTTTTTTGGATCTTAATTATATTTAGATTATATTAGATTAGATTATGAGCAGAATTAAACACCCCGCTAGGGTATATATAATAGGCTTTATATCACCTACTAAAATACGATATTAACTGGTGCGACCTGTCCCTGATGCCACATGCCAACCCATGACGTAATAATATTTAAACTAATATTCATTTAAATATTATTTCTTCCTCATATGATTTATTGGGCACATATCTTCGTAAATCGTAGGATCTAAGTATGAGAAGCTCTCCCACTACTCCAAAAAACTGCATAGTGACTGAATCAGCATCTCCACTTAGGTTTCTAAATCTTTTAAGCCACCCCTCTGCTTCTGTAAGAGCAATTTCCAATTATCCTAAGAGTTTTAAGTACTTTATATATTTAAAGGCAACTAGATGCCTTTTATGCAGGAGAAAGCTATTAATTTCATTAAAATACAAATTTTGAAGATCATAGATTCGTTATTTGATTGCTTTCATATCTATTCTTAATCTATACTTCTTCGAAAATATGGTTTATGCTTTTTAAATCACTTTTATACATGCATTCAAGCACATCATTTTTATTATAAATAGTAGAATCTATGACATACTTAGCTCTAAGTTGATTTTTGAGTTCTTCGAACTCCTCTAAATTAGGAGCTAGTTATTATTTGAGAACGCTCTCGTCCACTGCTTTTACTGAGATCTCAATCTGCTGCAGCATGAGTTGGTAGATTAGTCTCTACTGCAGTTATGATTCTGACTCAGTAATGCTGAGCATAATCTACACTGAGCAATCGAATCTTGTTATCTTTTGCATTGAAACAAGCCTCAGGTACTTCAGATATATTATCAAATCTTCTGCTAAAGGCTTCAGATTTGCTACTCTCTCTTCAAAAGTTGCTGAAGAGGAAAATATATTCTTATCTATAAGTCCACCAAGAGAGAATATTCATAAATTTAATATTGGATCGAAAACTCCTTTAAAGTTATCTGATTGGCAGAGAAATTCACCACTTGCTAACTCATATTGCTAGAGAGAAGGTATAAAATCAACAATCATCAACTTGAAATTCTTATCCTGAGAGATATCATCAAATGTTAAGCTCTTGACATAGAAATCTTAAGAGTACATTAAAATAAAACCAATTAGAAGCTGTCTTGAAGTTCACCTAATTCCTGAATAAATTTGACTTCTTAAAGTTTCTTTTCAGCTCATATTTGCACTTTAAAATCTTTGATGAGAGGATCTAGCTTATCTATGATTATACTTCTGTATTTTGACAGCTTAATTATATAATAGAGAGAGTCATCCTTGCCCTCTTTTCTCATCTGTTAAATCAAATTCGTAAAGAAGTTAGGACTTTCAAGAAACAGTTCTTAAGACAGTAAGATTGTACTTTTGAGATCATTTGAGTCTAAGAGTTATTTCAATATCTACTTGCAGATCTAAGAATTAGTCTTGTCAGGATAAGTTAAAATTTAAAGTATTAATATGAGAGATATAGTCTATTAATACTTTACACCTTGGAAATGCACACCTCAAAAGTCCTTACTAAACTGTAGATATCTGCGTTAATTAATTCTTCTCTTGATTATTTGATCCCTTTTTCAAAGTCACTAATAAAAGAAGATTTCTAAAAGTTTCTAGTGAGGCCTTTAAGTGTATATCTTTTTTCCTTATCTTAATCGCTTCCCGTTTTATTCATCTTAATTGAAGTGCCAAGATCTCCCACCTTAACTTGCTAGTTTTTGAATACCAATAGATTAAAAATTAACTTCAATTTCAAAATAAATTGTGCTACTTCATATCACCGTAGTAAATATTTCTTTAGTGCAAGAATGCAATAATCTGCATAGCTTGAAGAAAATAGTAAGCCAATTTCTCAGGCGAATAGAACTCTATGTACTTATTTTACTTTGACTCGTTATTCCAGATTGAGAGTAGGTCCTTCAGTGAGAATCTAGCTTTCTCCACTACTACCAGATAATCTATTATCTGGTGAGAGCTCTAATCTAGTTCTATAATTTCCTCGGTGACTTTGCAGATGAATTCCTCTGATTGGAGCATCTTCAGTTGATGAGATTCTCTTATTGCATTTTAAAAATTATACTGCTCTACTATTTCTTTGCCATCACTTGAAAATTAAATAAACATAAAGTTGCATCACTTTTCTCTCTAGCGAGGGACTTTTTTATCACCACTTCATCTCTACTGACATGATCTAATTTATAAACCACTGCTTCTCCTCCTTTAGCAAGTTAGTTTACATCAATTACAGCTTTGTAGTTTCTTGAATGATTTTGAAGATATCTTATATTCTAGAAAATAAAAACATTTTAAGTAACATCAATAATTGGTTTAAGTTTAATTACATTATAGAAAAAATAGATAGGCAAATTCTTGAAAAACAATCAAATCTCGATAGTTAACCTTCTTGACTATAATTTATAAATAATTGCAGTCTCATCTATCCTTTTAAGAATGTCATTTTCTCCAACTTCCTCACCCTCGTTTAAGCTCTAAAGTTCAGAAATTATAGAATTCCTCTCTTCAATATCACTTTACAAATCTTCCTTGATCTTTAAGTCCTTCTAAATTATGATTTCATTCATGTATTATCTATCTCTCAGTATCTACTCTCCTTATTCATAAGGGGAGAATTCAGATAAGAATTCACTCTAGAGATCTTTCAAAAGCAACCCCTTAATTAAGTTTCTCTTCTCATTTTCAAACTCTAGTTCATACTTTTCAAGAATACTCTCGAGAGTGAAAAGATATTAAATAGTGCTGGTTTCTTCCGTTGTACTGCCTCCATCAGCTATTTAATCTCTTTTTTAGAATTCAGAGGAAGAATTTGAGCCAATTGCTTATTCTGTTTGATACTCAATCTTCAATAATATAAATAGCTTTAGTTTAATCTTGGCTTGCATTCCCGTTGCTGGAATATCATTTCCTGTCACCTCACACTCGTCATCTTCCTCATCAGATAACATACACTAGGCTTTATCTTCAATATCTTATTTTGCAAGGCTTTCCATTATTTTAATTATAATACCTATAATATCTTTTAAGTTTAATATCACTTTTATTTTTCGAATTTCGAAACTATACAATTTATTTTATAAAGGCAAGATTATAATGTGAAAGTATAAATTGAAGATATCTTTCCTCAATTTTAAATTTAATTTTGCAGGAAAGACAAGTCCAGAGAGAAACCGATAGTCATTAATTTTAAATAGACTTTTGCTATTTTTGTTGTCCTTTCCAAAAATTCAAGTTAATATCCTGTTTTATCCTTAGAGTGAGGAGGTGTCTCCAATTTTATCAATTAGCATTAATCCATGAAAGGGAATTCTTCCTAATTTCAAAAATTAATGATAAAAAACTTACATTTGTATCGTTGATGTCAAAAGGGGGATAAGTGCCTATTAAATCTGAAAACTTTATAAATAACTCGAATGATTCTGCTGATTTTAAATCATTTTAACTCATATCAACAAAAATTCTCTATTCATCTGTTATTTTTAAATTTAAGCCCTCCACTTTATTGTAGTCAATTTAGCTTAATTCAAGCAAGAAACAAGCAATTTTCACTGGATTCCACTTGTTTAAAAATACTGTTTCTATCATCAGAGTGAATTAATGAGCTTTAATATGCTTTCCACTAAAGGGGCATGGCAAATATTTTTCAAGTTCTTTTTCAAGAGAAAATGTCCCTAAAATTATTGATTACTTGCAATACGCTTAGAGATTAAGTTTTGAATGCTTTTACAAGTACTGGAGTCCAGTTTAGAAATCCAAAGGCTCTTAGAATTTATTTTAAACTTCTTCTGTTGTAATTCTTAAAATTGCCAAAATTACATTTTATTAATATAGGCTGGGCGGATTTAGAGCTATTTTTTAATTATTTCTAATGCCTAATATAATTAATTTAATATTTTAACGTTAAGCAAAAGTCATACACTAAGAGATTATTGTTAACAGAGATATAAAACCTGAAAAGTCAACTGCCACTGCTTTGCTTCCTATTTATTTCACTTTTTACTAACTTCTATTTTACATTAAATCCTTCACTAAAATTGTCAATAATAAAAGATATATAAATTCGCTCATTTTTATAAGGAATTATAAAAATATAAATCTTATTGTTTTCACTTTCTTTTTATAATATAATAGTAAGAGCATTATTTTAAATAATTTGATTATTTATTCTTATTTCGCCCTCACTTTATTCTTTATATTAACTTTAAGATGATTTCAAAAGCAGTAATTCTCCTACAATTCCAAAATACATTAAAGTAATAGAATCAGCATCACCGCAAAGATCTCTATACCTCGTTAGCCATCCTTGAGACTACTCTAACGCTTCATCAATAAAGCCCTATTTTTAAAGAAATAGAATATAGTATTCAGAACCTCAAACTATGATAATTAGAGAGAATGATTTGTGTATTATAAATTCTAAGTTTATAATTATAATCATACGCATCAAAGCATATCTATTCTATTTCATATATATATTTTGACTCTTAGGGCCTGATGTAGTCACCCTTGTCAGTGGTAAAACCTAGTTCGTAGCATCAACTCCATTGCATTAAAAATATTAATTGTACCGCACTATAAAAACGCATTTGAATATTTCTATTCAGCCCCTATTTATCAACAACTTTCAGTCTCCTTCTATAAAAACTGTAAGAACAAAGACGAAACTCTTGCCATCTGTGTCAAACTTGATACTGTAAGCGCTCCTTGTCGGCTGAGTATTGCTAGAAAAATAAAAAAAAGCAAGTAATTTTACTTTATTAAATCCCACAATTGTAGGGAAATTTATGGATTGCAACCTGCATATAATAAATGGATTTGAAGCCACTTCTCTAAAGTTCAGTAAAAAGACTAAAACAGCGGCTACTTATTGGAAAAGCTGACTTCCTAGCCAGTAGAGAAAATCGGGGCTGAACGGATAATATTACATTTGAGAAATTTCTGAGTTCCAGCTGCTCCTCATCTCACTTTCAGCACATAAATTATTTGACTATAGTAGGAATTTTAATTAAAATCAGTGATTAGGTAAAATAATAAATGGAGAATTGCAACTTCGAGTCAGTTGAAATCGCAAATTTACCCTCTGATCTGCAGCTTGTTCGCTAGCTTATCATAAATTAATATGAGCTTCTTCTTCTTTAATCATCATCTTAGCACCTATCAGTAGTGTGATACCACTCAAGTACTCCTCATCATCATCTTAGTCTAAACTTGTGTCTCTTGTAACTCTTTACTGAGCGCCCCCCACACAAAAGTTGCAAAGATAAAATATTCTTAGAATTTTATGCTGAATAGAATGGTCTAATTATTATTTAAATTGGACACACTTCAACTGCCTCTCATTTATTCTATTTAATTTACTATCAAACTTAATTCTCATTTTTATTAAATTCTCAGCTATAATCCTCAAACTCTTCGCCACTAAGCGCACTTCAGTTTGGAGTAGCGCGCGAAGATCTTCCATAGATATTTTCCTTATCTCAAGATCTCTCCGTAGACTGTAGCAAACATCTATCGTTGAAATGGCATAACGTACAAAACTGTGAATCGAGTGAAGCGCGTTATAGACTTCACTAAGCCATTTTATTATAATAATC
>JAJKFJ010024051.1:0-21640 GCA_027382625.1 Tetmemena sp. SeJ-2015 | reverse complement strand
TCTTCTATTCTGGTTTCGCTCTCAAGAGAATGAACTGGAGGATAGATTTCAAGGATATTCATCACTTAAGTGGAATAGGCACAACTGTTCTACTCGCTATGACTTATATCCTAGGCAAGAAAACTAGGGACAGAATGTTTGAATTGAAGAGAAACCATAAGGAGATAGGCTGGTGGAAAATCAAGCACTAGACTCTAGGCTACTTTATCCTAATGAGCAGCTAAGTAGCAATTGTCAGTGGAATTAAAAAGTTCTACTTCGAAGATTGGAAGTAAGTTCTCCATATAGAGCAGACTTAAAATGAGAAAGCTGATGAAGGGAAGTTCATGTTGAATTGCTATTTGATATTCTTGGCTTTAGAGGCAGGGATAATTTTCTTACTCGAGCATTAGAGTGCAAAAATTAATCAGAAAGGGTTTTAAATAGATAAAGAAATGAAGCTGAAGTGTTTCACAGTGGAGTAGTACTACTAAAGAGTGAGATCGGGAGAATAACTTGTGCTATTGGATAATCTCATTCTTGATTTATAAAAGTATAAGCTTGACCATCCCGGTGGGTAATTTCTCCTCTAATCTAACATAGGATAAGATATCTCCAAGTATTTCATGGGAGCGTATACTTTCGAGAATTACATCCCTGATACTTCAGCTCATTCACATTCAAACTAAGCTTACAGATTTGCAATTCAAAAACTAGCAATAGGTTATCTTGATTATGGATTAGTAGAGTAGTAAAGGAAAGTCTCAGTTTAGAAAGCTACCTATTTAAATTCGAATACTCTCTAAATAAGTTTCGCAAATAAAACGAATAAGAGTGGTGACCTTCTGGAGTTGGATATCGATGATCCTTTATTCTATGGTTTGCATTATGTGATATCCTCGCCAAATTATTACAAAGGCATTCATTAGAGATAGTTTACCTTTTCTCACTATCTATAGTCCAGTATAAAGGATGCTCACTCAAAGCTTATTTAAGATGCATTGAAACCTAATTTTTCTTCTACTGACATAGTGTCGACGTCTATTTAAAATTAACATCAACTTAAAGAGTTACACTTTGCTGTAAAGAACTACTCATGCGGCTTATCTTCCTACATTCATAGTCTTAATATCCATGATATGGAATAAAATACGATCATAGACTTTTATTTTAAGATTAGGAGGATAATGACTTTAACTTGAGAGGGCCTTTTGGGCTTGGCCTTCTCTTCAATTTAACTTCTGGAAAGTAAAATAGAATGAAGAGTAAACAAATTACCAAAATTTGCTGCAAGCCAAACGCCTCCCTGAAACTAACAGGCACCTATATAATTTTTGCAGCAGGTACTGGAATTATCCCGTTCTTAGATTTGATTGCCTATTTGCTAAGGCTTACTCTAAACTAGGTTAAAGAGGAGGGTAAGGTTTGGATTGAGAAGAGGGCATTTAGACTGATCGTGCATTATTCGATATCTGAGACTGAAAAGAAGGAGTACATTGGAAAGGAATTAAATCTGTATCATAGATTAAATTTATACTATTTTAATTAATTACTAGAGGGACTCTAAAAAATATGCGTCCAAAGAAACTTAGACTGCTTTGAGTTTCATTTGAATACGATTAATCAGCAAACAACACCTAAGCCTGATCTTAAAAGGAAATAAAAGGCTCATTATTGGGAAAGACCTTTCCTAGAGGAAGTACTGGATGGAAAATACAGTAAGTTTTAGCTGTAGTTTGAGACTTAATAAACTTTGAAAAGCAAGCTGAAAGAGAAAGAGAATCAATCAACACCTTCCACTGCTCATGGGTGAATTTATAGGAAGCATGATTTTCATTTTCTTTTCTCTCATGAGAGCAAGGAGGAAAAGAAGCAAAGATTTAAGGAATACTTGCTAGACGAGAACAGAGAATCCCTCTCGAATGAGGAGAATTCAAGTATCTATGCTTAATTTTAATTTATCTCAGAGTTCTTATCTTTAATTTTAAATATGCATAAAAGGCTAAGACGAAGTAAATTGAAATAGATTTCTAAAACGAGAAGGCCAAGTTCAAGAAAATGTTTGTCTGTGGGCCACCTAAAATGAATGAAAGTTTCCAAATCTTCTTCAATCAAATAAAGAAGAAGTACTCCCTCAAAGATCATCAATTACAGCTTTTGTGATTTTAACAGCTTATTTTAATTAAAAGACATAAAAATGATTCTTGTTACAAGAAATAATGTCATAAGATTATATTAATTAAATTAGGATTTCATACGATCTAGATAAAAAGATGCCTAAATAGAAGAATTTATAACATCTAATAAACAGCTACTAAGCAGATTCATAAACTTCTTTTCGTCAAATAAGAATGATGAGATAGTCAAATTTTACTCTACTCTGCTTACTAGTGCTTTCAGTGGCTCATTCCTCATTTGCCCAGGCTCAAACCTACCAAGAAATTGGAGGGTATGACTCACAGAGTTTGAGCATAGAGCAAAGTCTAGACTATGGGAAAGTATACTCCCCTTTTTCATAAGAAGAGAGATCATTGAATTTCTTTTCACTAACGATTACCGGTAAAACTAATCAGAACTAGCTCACCGCTCTTGAAAAACAGATCGGTCAGCTTACTATCATAAGAGCAGATGTAGAGGGCATGGACTGTGACCCTGATCTCTTCATTTCTTCAACAGTAAGTATAATAAGAAAGAAATTAAAAGTTTAGAAGGTCGAAAAATGATTATCGTGCCTTTTTTACATTCTTGTGTGAGATAATTATACTTTGTAGGGTATGGTACTCTAGGATAAGAATAGTCAATAGCAATGTCTCTACTCTGGCTCTAAACTCTGTGTCCTAGATAAGAATCTGTTCCCTATAGGATCAACAATATACTTAGGAGTGAGGACTTTCAACTTTTGCAAATACTCTCTGAAAGTTGTAGCCCCAGTTTAAATAAAAGCTCATATCCTATTTTTATTACAGTTTTGGATACAATAAATTCAACAGTGGCTATTACTAAGTTCCTAGAGTCAAAGCAGGTCTATATTTATGCTTTCAAGATACCTTAAAACGCAGCAAACGCAAAAGTCCAAATATCTTCTGTGCTATTTACTGTGATTAGCTATTCTCTACAAAGTCAAGTAGAATTTATAGATCCATTGTTTCTATATAGTAGATCTATATCTATCTACTTCATCAGACTTGACCGACATTCAATACGGACTCAATGATTAAATAGTGGACGGTGGTAAGGGTTTACGATTCACATCTGACGATCTTGGCTGGTGCCTCAACTGCACTATCTATCTCTTGATTAATGTGAGGGCAGGCTCTCAGTTCATTATCCAAGCTCAGACTTACTCCTCACTCACTTACCTTAGTGACCAGACTTACTATGACCGCAATCTGGGATCGCAGTCGAACGAATGCCTCGCCTTGAATGTTATTGCTCCTGTCAATGACGTGCTCTTTTTTGTGAAGCAACAAGAAGGTGACACAGAAATCTCCGTTTACTATCGAGACTTGAATACAAATGCTATTGATACTAACTAGATGATATTCTAGAGCGAGATCTATCAGAGCAGGCAAATCATTGTCAGATCGATTGACAGATAAAGACTTGGACCTGCTGGCGGCCTGATCTACTTCTGCTTTCACGCTTATTCAGATACGAGTCTCTAGATATACACACAACAGTAGTACACTTACGACATGTTTGATTTACAAGAAGACAGTCTTGTGACTATGCAGTTAGATTCAAACGCTTTTAAAATCTAATTAATAGTTAGGAATTAATTAGAACCCCTAACGGGCATATAAGACTTAATCGATTTAAAGTAATTCGCAGGAGTAACTCCTTGATCAGTTGTGCCACGTCACCGTGAAAGTCCACCCTCAGTTAATTAGTGATGACGCACTACCTCCCTTTATAGAGATGGAGGAGGATCTCTACGTGGTCTTGCCAATCTAGCTCTACTGATGTCGACCTTAAATCCACCGGTTTTCCCAGAGGTCGCCGCAAAAACCCAACATCCAATGCTGATCAGGTGCGGAACAGGGAGGAAAAATAGCAACCCTTTTAAAATCTAAAATTGTTGTATGATGATTCATAGGACTCAGTTTATTTCCGTTACACTTCTTCTCGCTTGGTTGAAGCCATCACACTGAACATTTCTCTCTAGTCTTATACAACTATTTATAAGACTCCAAGGCTGTTCTACACCATATGTCAATCCTCATCTATCGATTAATGCACTCTCAGCAAGACTCAATAGCAAGGAGCTTCACCCATGACTGAAATTGTGGGCACTGTCGATAATACTTACAAAACTAGAGGTTTCCTGCTCTCTCACAGTCCTTAGTAAATAATTTAAATTTTAAGGAATGTTTATAAACTTTTATAAATTTATTGATCGCTCAAAGGCTGAGTACGATATCACAATGACTTCAAATCTGTCTGCATCCTAATCTCGCTTCATAAACTCTGACATCATCACCTCATACACTCAAATCAAGAAAACAAAGAGTCTTGTCATCAATCTTTCAGACCAATAATTCTTATAATAAGCAGCAGATAATCTGTAATCTAGACCTTTTATTGAGCAAAATTTAAATATAAATTATTCTAAAACTAATATATTTTGTAGAGCATATTGATCAAGACTTGCTACAATCTCAAAAATCAGAGCTCAATTCCATTCAATTTCCTGAAAACGCAAATGATTTTGAAGAAATGAAATAATTAGGAAAGTTAGTAGAAGAAGAAGAACCTGTGAGCAATATAAAGTATAGTCAATCCCTAGTAAAGTAATATATAGAATCACGAACTCAAAGAAGCTGATAATAAGTTTTTGGATATTAATTTAGCCTTATTTTCTTTAAGATGGAGTTCAGTATCATAGAGTGAGTGAATTATAAATTGAAAGTCGAACGTGTCAAAATCAAAATGATAACTAAAATAACAAAAATGAATATCAATTAATTTATTTTAAAGAGTAAAATATTTCTACTTTTTATATTTAAGATAAAAAGAATTAAAATGTTTCTTTATCAAAATCTAAAAGTTTGAATTGAGATTGATTCAAATAAATTTTTTTAATTAAATTTATTACTGCTTTTTATGAATACCATGTCGATTGCTATTACTCTTTCTTTTGTTTTGGGATTCACAAAAAGTTCTTTTGTATTTGACTTCAAGACTAAACATACCCTTGACATCTCTTTCTTTATAAAATCTATACACTTACTATTAAATTTAATCTTTATTCTCCAAGGTGAGTTACAATATTTACAAATATCTCATTTCATATTTATCCCTCCCTATAGTCAGAGATAGACAACTCTCATTTAACTAAGGATCCCTACTTCGATCAATTATTCAGAGAGGAGATCACTACTCATTTAATTTAAAATTTTAAGTCCTCTACTTTTCTATTTAATTCCTGGCACAAGTGCTAGCAAACAACTTGAAATGGTTTGCAGAATCCCCATTGCTAGTTAAGGCTACCAAACCTCAGAAGAGATGTGGTGGCTCGAAAACACAGAAAAAGGCGCACAAAATAATCTAGCAGAGAAAACTTACCCTGATACAGGTATAGAATTTAATCAGTCATTAAAACATTTTTGCAGACAGTACTTAAGCAGATAATGACATGGAAGATGTCTTGAGGAACACTTTGAAAGAAACTTTTGAGCTTTTCAAGAGCCCTGACGAAAGTCCTCCTGCCTTTTCGCAAGTAAATGAAAGCTTAGGAGTGCAACTCATTCAGCCCTTACTCGGCAAATGCTTCCATAAAGTAAGACTATATTTTTTGAAGAAGATTCTAGAAAGAAGATATCTGGCTTTATAAATTCTGCTTCG
The DNA here is from genome assembly GCA_027382625.1 of Tetmemena sp. SeJ-2015. Classification (NCBI taxonomy): domain Eukaryota; phylum Ciliophora; class Spirotrichea; order Sporadotrichida; family Oxytrichidae; genus Tetmemena; species Tetmemena sp. SeJ-2015. Next base: position 15,817 of record JAJKFJ010024051.1, on the reverse strand, counting down.
GAGAGAGCATAGACTAGTATCACGTGGAAGCAAATGGTACCATATCAGAGGAATTTAACTTGGGTCAGTCGAAAGTTTCTGCTATCTATAATTAGCAGCTAATTGAGGCCTTTTCAGAGCAAGACCCTGAATTGGATATTTTTGAGTTAGCTCTTAACAGCAACATCCCCTATCTCACAATTGACCAAGAGAGTGGAATCCTTTTGAGATTCTTTATAGTAAATGCGAATTTATCATTTAAGTCTCTTTCTTACTTATAACATACCGCAGTCGTAGGCTTACATCAACCGCAACGCAGACATCATTTAAATTCCAGTGAAACTCTCTGATGGAAAGCTCTCAGTCGAGAGAAGAAACATAGTGGAGATGGTAAACCAAAACACAGTTATAATTGATAAGCCCTTTTCAAGGTACAAAGACCTGCCCTCTTACATCTTTGACTTTAAAAATATCATAATGGAGGGAGATAAGAGCTCCAGTGATCGTATGACTAGGGCAGAGAGGCATCAGCACTTAAAATCCTATGGACTTGAGGTCATAAACCACAAGATGGTGTTCTGTAAGAGGTGCAACTTTGCTATGAACTTCTAAATTGGAGACACTTTAGTTTATGTAAGTTTGGAATATGATTAAACTATGCTTAGAATTACAAGTACAAAACTTATCTGGCAAAGATAAAGCGCATTATTGAGGATAACTTGATGGAGATAGAGCCACAGCTAAAAACTTCTGACCTCGCAGTTTTTACTATTGATGACTACTACGTATTATCGGGGAAGTTTGGGAAGGATAAAATGTGGAGAACTGAAAAGTCTAGCACTCTAAAGAATATTAAAATGAGGATTGAGGATAGTTACCTAGTAGGTGAAAGTGAAGAAGGCGATTAACATAAAGTGAACTTATTTGAGCTCATGGAGATTGGAGATTACATCTTCTTCAAAGAGTTAGCAGGACAGGAGATCAAGCTACTGAAGAGTAAAAAAGCTTCATATTAATCTTAATGATGAGTCTTTTTTTAAAAAAATAACTTCAGGTCCATTCTTTAGAGTTACTAGATTTATAGACGACGGCTTTAAAGCAGAGATAGAAATTTTAGATGAGAATAATCATTTGACTCAGCTCAAAAGTTTTAACCTCAAGCCAACAGAAAATTTCTTACTCGGAAAGGATATATATTATAAACGGTTATCAATTTTGTAATATAAATGGATATCGGAGAGCAATTTCTAGTTGATAGCCATCCTTACTAGCTCACATCGATTAAGTTAGAAAAGGCTATTAGAAGTAGTTAAAATCTTTATCAAACTGCTTACTCTCTGGAAAAAGAGGGAATCTTCATGTTCAAGTAAACTCAATTAGGTGGAAACAAAGGCTAGACTTATAAACTAAGGCTAATTATGTTCGAGTCTAACTTAAATACTACTAAAGTTGGAGTAGACGAGTTAGGTAAAGTATACGAGAACTAAACCTCTCCCTTAGTTTAACTAGTCTTCAATTCCGAGCATGGACTCCTTATCAATTCTTAGCACATTTAGAAAAGACTTTAAAATAAGACTACTCTCTACTTGATCTTATCTTCAAATGATACGCTCTACTTCGCAGATAATGGAACTTCCTTCGCTCACATCTTTTACAAACTTCACTTACCTGGCCTCTCCTCTAAAAGACTTCAGATAGCTTTTGACTTGGATTACTCTGATCAAGTGAGAGTAGATGAGATGAGGGTGCTGCCAAAGATTCCTCTGAGACTATAAAACCAGCTCACCTTCTTTACTCATTCAGCTCCAGCATCTAAAAGAACTTATCATGTTGAGAAGTATACAGATGGAACCTAATGTGCAGTCAATAGCAAGCCAAGATTAGTGAGTATATATTTATTTTTCAGTTAGATCAGTGTAGGTATTTTACTATTGCGACTATTTTGAGGGAAGCGAGGCCTCGATCAGTGAAATTTCTGAGCCTGACTGGTGCGAGTACCACGTCAAGGTCTTAACTAAGTACATGTGTGGGAAGTGGGCCCCTCACCTACATAAGAGCGAATAACTTACATATGAAGAGAAGAATGAACAAAGCAAAGTGAGTTGCTATACAAGGAGACTATAGGGTATCTCAAATCATGAGAAAGCTTCGGAGAGTTTATTTAATCCTCAAGAAATGATTTTTGAATGAACTTTTAATTTGAGCCTAGTTTCTTATGATAAAAGATATTCGAATTCAGTCTTATAAATTGCTCTATATTGCATATTTGAGCGATCAGAGTAACCATAATTGACCCAGTAGATTGCAAATGTGTATAGAGTCTGATTCAGCGTTGTGTAGTTCAAATTCATAATATCTTATATAAATGTTAAGTTGTATTTATTTTTAAATTGATGGTGACATTTTACTCAACTGTGTAGTTAGTAGTCACGTTCTTAATTGAGTAAGTAGTAACATTCTTCCTTGTCTTTGGGTCATACACAGTTGTTGATACATTTTACATGCTCCAGTTAAAGTAAGTACAACTAATTTCATATTGACATATTCACACACATCATCATCTATAATTTTAAGTGATGTTTTAGAGTTGAAGAATCTTAGCTGGAGTGTTGACGTACCTGGCAATCATATTCAGAGTAACATTAAACTTGGTTTGTGTCTCAGCTAAGAAGAGCGAAGACTCTACCTTTTGCGTGTAGTTATCGAGTGTGGGGTAGTCTATGTCTGAGAAGTCGACTGACTGATTGAGGACATCGTTTCTTTAAATGAGAATGAGAGGCATGAAGCCTGGGCTGTAGACGTTTAGAGAGAGGTTGAAAGTGTAGTTGGTTGGCACCCTAGGCGTAGTGTAGTAATAGTAATGGATGAAATCTAGAGGGTAGAGCATCTTGGCAGGCACGGTCAGCTTGTCCTTAAGTAAAGTTACCTACTAATCCTGCTATAAATTAATTGAAATCTTCTTTAAAGAGTCATTAATGGTATAAAGTGATAGTTAGATTCACAGTTGCATTCAAGTACTTTGTGTTGACAACTAGGTAGTAGTATCTTCCTACATAGTTTATTCATTAAATGTAATGAATAGATGTCTAAGGATTAATAGAAAGTAGGCTTGTTCATGTCTAGAGCAAGCAACAAAGGAGTGAAGGTTGTGTTAGTCAGCTAAGTCGAATAGACTGGATCAGCAAAGTTAATTCCGCTAGGGCTTAAGAAATCATTTCCTTCGTAAATTTGAATTGAGAAGGTGCCGTTGAATTTGCTGCTGTTCTGAATAGTAAGCTGTGCATCTCTGTAGTAATCGAATGAGAACTTCCTCACGAAGCCAGTGCCTGGATTCATAACGAACCTTTATAATGAGTTGTATAATTAAATCCTCAATTTAAAACCTTTCAGGAACATCTTAGTTGAGGGTGAGCACAGTTGAATCAACAGCAACATCTAGATTGGTTACATTAACCAAGATTTGAGAAGTGGGTACTTTCTTATTTGTGTTATTTTAGAACACAGCAAAATACATCCAGCAGTACTGACACCAGAGCATAGAGTGAGACGATGAACTTTGAGCAGATACATTGAAAAGATATTTCTAAGTCTTATTCAAGTTGAGTGCTGGTATTAGAGACTAGTTTGTAAGGAGAGGAAGTTTCAAGTTCAAGTTTGAGTTGTCTAAGAACCAAGTTTGCGTATTTGCAAGTACGTAGACTTGCCCAAGAGGAAGAGTGAAGTTAAACTAAAGACTTCTGCTTCCAAGATTGAAATATCTGAAGAGCACGAGGTTGAAATTTGGCTATAGTAGAATTGACTTGAGAGTCACATCAGCTCCTCTTGACGTATTTAAGTCAACCTCATTTTTAAAAATATAGTAAGACTCTTAGATTAATCAATAACTGTCTTTATTATAAACCATGTTGATACTGGAGGCATCAATCGAATTTGGTCCCTTGATGATGAGTGTGTAGTTGGCAGAGTCAGTGAATGCTTTGACAGTGACTAGCATAAGCACCTTGGGTAGGTACTTGAACTGTTTAGTGGTCTAGTCAGTATTAGCAATCCAGAAGTAATCGGGCCCCAAGTTCTCAGAGTAGTAATCTGCCTCAAAGTCATCACCCAAGAAGACCTTATTAACATTCACGTACAGGTTGGCTATGCTATTGTATGAGTTCACTAGCAGATTAAAAGTTTGCTTCCAATTGATTATAAATTAAATACAAATGATAATTATTTTGTGTTGATATTCCAAGGGCTAGTGTTGTTGAAGAACAGCCAGTATTGGTCTTATGATTTAGAGGTGGCTAAAAGAGAATCTAGCTTAGTCTATTAGCTTAGTCTTTTCAAATTATTAAGGAAACTAAGTGAATAGCTTGAGGCTGTTGTGTTCAAAAGGGAATTGCCCATCACACCTATGAGAAGCACGCAAGAAGTGTCTAAATTAAGATAAAATTGCTTTTTTATTTTTTTAAAAATTGCAAATGAAGTGTTGTTTGGGCACTTGCTCCAGAGGGCAGATGTTATCATGATATAAATTCTATAATAAATTTCGGTTATCTCAATAGTTTCAAAAGGATTGGATTGATTAGACCTTGACACAAGATCACTAGAGGTGTTGGTAGGGTAACTCCAGTTGTAGTAGTTTATGTATCCATTGTAGATTACTTTAGCGACAAGCACAGAGTCATTTGTTACTTCACAAAAGAATATATAAGGTAAGTAACTTATCTTATTTGGAATAACTTTGGTAAGCAGGAGTGTGTAATTGAGATTGTATTGGTTCCTTACGAAAGGCACATAGAAGTAATGGAATTGGCCTTTCTTTAAAGTGCCTTGAGTTATGTTGAGAACTACAGAAGAACTTTGGTTCCTCAAGAGTTTGGGAGCTGCCACAGGCCTTAACGACTCTTGCTAGAGAACAGCCTTAAACTTCACGATGCACAAATATCCATCACTGCTATCTTAGGCTATCAAAATTTAAATTATGCTTTGCAATAGGCATCACACTAAACTCCCAACCACATAGTGCAGTTAAAGTTGCCACCTCTGATTGCAAAGCTAGCATTCTTACACTATGCCAAGTTATTTCCTTCTCTGTTGGCTCTGTCTGTTTGCACTGTGGAAGTCTTGCTTGACTCATCATAGACTCCCTTCAATTGATAGGTTGTCTGGTCGTCTTTATTAGAAATGGATATGGTTAATGAAGTATATTTTCTATTTATTGAACTGAGGAAGATTTGCGTCTGAGGCAAGAGCTGGACTAAGATTCTTGGTGGTGTATAGAAGCGAACCAGAGCCTCTAAGGAAAGAAGCAGTGTAGGCATATGTGCCATTAGTTTCCAGCAGATAACTAGCTAGATACATAGTCTGAGATGGTGACTACGAATAGAGAGTATATTCGGTGTTCAAGTCAACTTCTAATAAGATAATATAATTACAATAAACGTGAATGCTTTTTACTTCTAAGACTCCGGCTGAGGCAGACCTACCAGCCTACTGAACCTCAAAGCTATAGCTGATAGAAGTGAAGGAGCTAGTTGCAGTAGCTTTAGTGGAAGGTGCTGCAACTTGAATTCCCTTAAAGCTTAAGATAAACTTAGCTACACCGTTTTGAGGTACTCTCAACTGGCTACCTGGCACTATGAAAGTGCTCTTCAAGCCTTAAGTAGAAACTAAAAATCCGTTCCAGGATTGCCACTAGCCATAGGAGATATTCAACTGTAGATTTGCCTAAGTTGTGTCCATGCTTGAAGCAGAGACGATGACTATCAAATCAGTGGGCTTATTGTTTTCCAAAGCTAGATCTAAAGAGTAAGACTAGGAGGTAGAGCCATCAGCTTAGAGAGTAGTCGGATATTAAGTGCTAGTCTGAATTGGTGTTGCAACTGAATTTGAATCAAGCCCGTCATCTTAATCAAACTGAGCATCAAGCACATTCGTGTAAATAGCATCTAGCTTTAGGGTATAGGAGGTTCTTTGATTAAAACATACATAAGTGAATGATATGATGATACTTGATACCTTTGATTTCCGAGAAGTGAGAAGAAGTAAGTTGATGAGGTGAGATCATCTCCACTCACGTTGAACGAAATAGATTACCAGGGAGATAGACTTGTGGAATAGCTGTCGCTGTTGCTCAAAGAGGGATACTTTGTAGATTCTGATCCGAACAGAAACGCATTCCCATTGTAGCAAGTCAAATTTACTAAGAGATAGCTTATCATAAGCAATTGAGTTTGTGCAGAGAGAATTTTACAACAATATATTTTTTGTAGATAGCTAATTCTTAGACTAGAAATCTGTTAGGGAGTGTACTAGAACTAGAAGTTCTAGTACTCTAGCTAATTTAGTACACCTTAGTAGGTTTGGAAAAGTCTAATTGCTCTTGGCTCCTTGAGAGAAGGTGTGACTTTGAATGTGACTTTTATAGGCATAGAGAAGTCATTGTTGAACACTGAGAACAAGTAAATGCAGTTCTCTGGTGACAAGCAGCTCTGGGGACTGTGAATTATCTTAGATGCAATATTGGAAAATGTTGCGATACTTATGATTAGAGAAAAAGAATATATCCAAAAGCAAAAGTAATCAAATTGATGGCTTTCTTAGAGTGTAGAATATCACAAAGCCTGAAACGAAGAAGCCTGCTGTTATATATAGACCTAACTTTTTGAGGAAGTTCTAGTGGTTTTGAATCGATCTGTCACTTGTTGGCAAAGTTTGGCCCAAATACATGGATGCAACAAGTCCGACTAAGAAACCTCCCAGGTGTCCAACCTTGTCCACTTTAGAGTTCTGAGTTGTAGAAGAGAGGTTCAGCAAAAGCGCAATCACTAAGAATATAATGAGCTACATCCTTTCCTCAGGCCTTCTCTCAAGTGACCGCCAATTTACGAATAAGTAACTAGCCTATAAATGGATTAGTCTCAAGATCATTTAATGCAAAATTATGAGAGATAGTGCTTACAAAAGAACCTATTAGACCAAAGATAGCAGTAGAAGCGCCAACACTCACACTATCAGAAGCCAAACTAGAGAATAGTACTCCACCGATTCTAAAAAACAATTGAAAGAGTCAAAACAATTACCCAGATAGGAAGTAGAGAGCAACGAATTTATAAAATCCAATAGTTGATTCTAGATAAGAGCCCACTATGGCTTAGGAAAGGAGGTTGGATGTGAGATGGACGAAATCGGAGTGCAAGAAAAGTGGCATCACGAATCGCCACACTTGGTACTGGTAAAATTTTTTTACAAGAGTTATTCCAGCATATCTATTGTTACTGAAAGTTTACCTCATGTAATAGGGATACTAGAAACGAAGTTAAAGATAATCATCTTTAGATAAATTAAGAGCCGCTTACCTTTTCTCCAAAGTCAAAGAGAGCATCGCTCTGGGGTGCTAAAAGGCCCGAGTTGCTAATTCCTTTGTAAGCTACCGAGGCGGCATAAACTCCTATCTACACTATGGACACCAGGAATATAAACTACTTGGCTGTAAGAAGAGGGCACATAACTGAATGCAAAGTTTCCTTGAAAGTCTCATCTCTTGCAGGCTTAGAGAACTATGAAATATATGAGGTGAGCAGACTTATTTACAAATCTTGAGGCTGCTTATTGGGTGGCACCTCCCACTAACGGCCTTTGTTCTTCATCATCCTGGCGGCCGACATAATCACCCATTCTCCTCACGTTATTACTCATTTCTAAATATATTGATTTATTTATTTTGTCTTAATATTTTCTCTTGTTATTTTTATAATTCCGTTATCATTAAATCTTAATCTTGGAATAAGTTTTGCTTTCTAAATCTGAAAACATTATATGTAGATAAATCTGTCTATAAATTGTAGTTAAAAACTTAAAAGATTTGAGTAAGTGCAAATAGTTTTGTTTAACAACATCCCCATACTTAAAACAGTCACACTTACTAAGATATCTGTAGGAAACTACTATGTTCGGCTTTTTCGATAAACAGACTGAGGCCTCATCCCCAGGCTTTTGGAAGTCGCTTGTGGTCTTTGCGAAGGCAGGATACTACCTTTTCAAGTCAGCAGACATAATCAAAAAATTCCTTAGGTCTCTTATAGAATATTCATATAATCTTCCAGCTGAACAAATACATCGTGATGGGCTTCACCATCTACGGCACGTACAAAGATAAAAACGCGCACTAAGAAAATCTTATATATTGTACAAGATGCTGAAACATTTTCTCTTCAGTCCACTGAGGGAAGTCATGAAGTTGGTGCGAGTTGAAATCACACCTCTATCTAGTCTGCTCACCACCTACGGCAAGGGCTTGATAGTCATAACTGGCCCAACGACAGGCCTAGGCCCAGCCTACTGCAAGAAACTCATCTAAGCTGGCTTCAGAGATTTCCTTCTCATTGATGAGGATTAGGAATAACTTGACATACTCAAATAAGAGCTCAATCAGTACTATTAATCAATTGAATAATTTATAGAGGTCAATTTAACTTATCTATTTCAGAATACAACTTGATTAATTCAAAGCAGCTGGTAGCCTCTCATTTCCTAAGACAGAGAAAGCAACCCACAGAACCCAAGGATGCTAGCATTATATAGCTTTTAGATTTTATGGGAAAAGTTTGGAGGCTCTCGTATTGGATACTTTCCTCTTTGACTTCGATGATTCGTTTGAGAGCGATCGCTTCAAGGTGCTTGACGAGAAGATGAAATCGGTGTGCGCCACCAAAGACATATCGATGCTGATTAACAACTTTGCGAAGCTGCACAAGGGGTCGTTTGAGAACATGGAGTATTCAGCCATCAGTGAGATGATTAACGGCAACATCAACGCTATCACTTACATGAGTAGATTCGTGCTCCAGAAAATGAAGGACTAACCTACCAAGTGCGCTATCATCAACGTTGGATCTGCCACAGCTACCATGGTCAAGTCCTTAGGCAAGTTCAACCCTCATCAGTACCAGGTATATCAAGCCACTCAAACCTATCAGTTGCAACTGACCACGCTTCTACACGCAGAGTATTCTTAATACATAGACTTCCTGAACGATCTGCCAGCAACTTTCGATATCACTAAGAAAAATCTAGAACAACTGGATATGAAGGTAACTCCTGAGGCTCATGTGGAACAAGTGCTCAAGGGACTTGGCAAGCATCTCAATTCCTATGGCACTCTCCGGCACAGATGGCTTCTCTGGGTTCTCAAGAATACCTATATCCCTTACTACAAAGTTGTTTGAAATCAGTCCTCTTATTTTTGGCTGCTTAGAGCTTTTGGCGAGATGAGAATAATATTTAAAGTGTGTATATCTTTCGTCCTTTCGAGTTATCAACTGCTTTGAGTGAATTAATTGAATTGATTATGGATAAAAATAAAATCTTATAAAGGAAAGATAAAAACAGTTTAGTTTCTGGTAGAAATCGAATGGAGCCTGTGATAATTGAAGACCTCATAGCTTTCCAAGAGCTGGCTGCTCAAAAGAGCTACAATCCTAAGTACAAGTGCTTTTACTCATCTTACACTGACAGCTTCACAAAGTAGTTTACAATTAATTTTATTTTGATACTTTCACAAAAGGTTGGTAAATGTAGATAAGAAAAAGATAATACGAATTTTTCTCTCTAAATCGTCCTATTTGCTTATTTTATCAACAATCCTCCCCTCATGCTTATATAGACTTTAATGTTAAAAATACAGGATCTATTTATTGATAATCATTATAGACCCGAGTAAGATGAGAGTGTTCGCTGGAGATTAGATCTTAACAGATGGACACGCTCTCTTCGATAATGGACAGATAAGAGATGGCTTTATACTACACCTAGAGCAACATCTAGATCGTATGTTCAAGGGTGCTAGTCAAACTTTGATTCAAAACTTAATAAATAGAATAAGTACTCCTACCTACTTAATTATTTGATTGAGGTTCCACTCTCAAGAGAGAGAAATTAATAACTCACTATGTGTAAACTATAATGTAAAGAGAATCAGGGAAGTGGTCCATGAGCTGGTTGCACGATCTGGCTGTAGAAACGGAGCGATTCGATACTTCCTGAGTGGAGGCATAAACGGAACTGCTCCTCAGTTTTACCTGATAATAGAGGATGGAATACCAGTCAAGCCCACAGAAGGCACCAAAGATTTGTAAGCTTAATCTTAATTCTGTTGGCAATAATATTTACTGTCTGTGTAGCACTTTCAAGAACCCTTTCTCTGAAGAAGAGCTGGTGCAAATGAAGAACACGAACAACATAGACCTTTGTACTTTCAAGAAGTTTATAAAGTCACAACTCGCTACTTCAATATAAATTTTATACTATCATTTATTTAAGATATTCTAATTACTGGGGAATAAGAAGAAAATAGCTGTTCTCATCCATTAGGTATGCTCTCCAAGCCAGTCTTCAAAGATCTTAATGAGGAGTAATCTAATGAAGAGAAGTAGCTTTTAGGATTGGAAGTGTACACTCTCAAAGACTCGCTTTTGATTCTAGCTTTCTAGGAAGAAGACTCTTCTAAGGAAGAATTTGACAGAGAGATAAAATTTGCGTTCGAACAAGGCTTTTTTTAAAAGTGAGTACATTTATTTAAATGGCTAGAAGAGAATTCATGATGATGTACAGCTTCTTGAGAAGTAATCATTTTTTAGTTACTATAATGAATAGACAATAGTGTCTTCTATTTATATTTTAAGTAGCTAAGAGATAAAGGATATTAGGTGGAGAGAGACCAACCTCTGCTTCTACTTGCAGATTAATAAACTGCACTACCTCCAACTAATCTCAGGGAGGATGGGTCAAGATGGACCAGACTAGGCCTATACAGACTCGAATCATCTCAAATATATGCAGTCGGCCAAATAAACCAAATCAAGTTATCAGTTGACGAGACGTCACTCAAAATTTTATAGAATTGCTGGCAGGAAGTCCTTGAATCAGACTGCTTAGAATTTTGAATATATTGTTGATTTATCTCAAATTGATTAGACCAAAGAAAAAGAATAGCAAGCCTTTAAAAGGATATCATATATTTCATATTTATTCTGCAAGTGATAAATGCTATTTATATCTTATTTTCCATTTTTAAGATCAAGATAAGAGAAATCATTTCTTGAGACAGCTATTTATAGAGGAGTACTTTTCTATCATCCCTGCAAATCCCCCTGGCTTTAGCTGCCCCTTCACTTTAAAGTCTTAATCGTCAATCAATAAAAGCTAATAAGAGTTGTTTAGAATCTGATCTCTCAACTCCCATTTGAAAGATTTGAGTTCACATATTTACTACAGAACTGAGTCTGGTGCACCTACCTCGACTGCCTCCCCTGACCCTATCTTTTTGTAGCTACTAGTGTGAGTGGCATTTCCGTTTTCGTATCCCCTGAGTTGAATGTCCATGGGTCGCTAGTTGTAAGACTTGTTCTGGTTGGATAGCTGTTACTCAGAAGGCAGTAGATTATTCATGTTCCGCTTTATATACTCCTCTCTTTGATATTCCTTCAGGGCATGAGATTACCTTCTCTGTATCTTCGCCTGATACAAATTAAGAATATAAGAATACAATTAAGAGTGAGAATAAACTCTGATCCTTGAGTTCCTTAGCTTAGTTCATGATAGCAATTATATCCTTCATGTGTGAGGTCTTATCCCGACCCAGATTCTTGCCAAAAGTAAAAGTAGGCGCTTCCCTCATAGAGCTGTAAGAGTTTATGTCAAGACGATTATGGAAATTCTGAGTGAACTCCTTCTGGGAATAAGGATAGAAGAAGTCGCATTTCTCAACCTAAGTCTTAGGGAACGCTATCTCCTTTGCTATCTGTCTGCTCACTGCCTTTTCTTGCTTCAAAGCTGAAAGAGAGTACTTCATGGGGGAGGGAGATACGTTATACTTTACTATATAGGTCTTAGGGAGGATGGGCATCTTGGCAGAGGGATCATCTTTGGAATGCTGATGCTCCACTCTTATCCTCGATACACTTTGAGATTGTCTCTTACTACCCTTAAACTCAATTTTAAATCACAAGATAAGTTTCTTTCATTCAATAGGTTTAAAATTACCTGCTTGAAGAGCTGCAGATATAGACTTGTGCTTTCCATTAAGATTGAAATGATAGTCGACTGGGCAATAAATACTCTCAGCCTCAGATTCTCTCTTCTTTCTGAAAGTTTTATTCAACGAAGTAGTCTTCTATTCGAAGTATTTCTAAGATTAGGCTTAGTAATCATTAGCTTGGGATAAATACTGAATAGAATCCTCTGAGTTGTCATTTTAAAGCTTCGACTCGATCACGTTCTAATAGTCACCCTAGCCTTGTGGGATTAAAGTGTCAAAGGAATTGCCATAGTAGCTCTGCAAACTTAGTTAGTGCTTTAATAAATTCTTAGAAGTCTGGTTCTATTTCTTTGGCAGCAACTTTTGAAATTATAAAACTCAAATAAAAGTATTTTATTGAAATTTTGAAGTAGTTGGGATTAGTTCTGCTTGAGTATGAGTTTGCTTTGTGAAATTATGTTAGGGAGCTAGTTTTGATTGGCTTGCTCCGATTCATACTGATTTTCCTCAAGTCTTGTTCAAATTAACATCTATAAATACATAGCGACTAATTTGTTGAGTAGGGGTCATTCGAAGATGGTAAAGTTCTGAAAGTGGAAATATTCAGCTTATCTTAAATCTTCGTCTTACTATTACCTCTTAAAGTGTAATACTCACTATCTCCAATTGCATTCCTTGATCCCTTACCTATATCTAAGGGGCTTTTAGTTGAGATACGATTGCCTCCGCCATCAGGAATTTCATTCTCTACTATCGTCTCTAGATCTAGAGTCATCATAGAACTATTCTACTTTCTCTGTGCTAGTGCTTTCCTTCCTGGACTACTAGGCATGTCTCCCAACTAATTTATGGACAACTTCTGACCATGGGCTTGAGAATTTGACAGACTCAGCTTGTCTTCACTTTAACCCATGGCTTTACTAGTCTTGCTGAAAAGCTCCTCAGTTTAATTTGCCAACTACTAGTGCTGAGTATAGTCATCCCTCTATTCTTGATTAGCTGAGACCTCAAGCAGCTCTGAGAACTTTCTAGCTTGGCCAAACATCATAAGTGGATTAGCCACGTTTCTGAGGAGTGAGCCTTTTCTCTGCTAATTGAGGTGTGCTGTTTGAGAGTGCTGCACTTTCTTCCCACTCTAGGATCCTCCTAAAGAAGAAAGCTTCTTCTTAGTTCCCTTAAAATCTTAAAATGCAGCATTCATTTGCAATAAATGTGAATCAGTTTGCTAGCCACTATTTCCCCTTTCAAAAGCATCTGATTAAGAAGGGTCTTCTTCTGAAATGGAAATCTAGGAGACTTTCTTGGAGGGCTGATTGATGAGTGAGAGCGCATTTGAGAGTGCAGATTATCTGGATGAGCCTGTCTTCTGATTTACGAGGATCTGATAAGTGTTATTCTACCACTGCTGAGATGAAGCTGATGATGATGAGCTTCTCTCTCTATCCTCGCTTTGCAAGTTCTTAATCAGTATTTAAAGCTAATAAATTTTCTTAGGGAAGGGTTACTAAGTATTTCATAAATAAGCAAAAGTGTACTTAACTTTGAAAAAGTATTCAGTTGAAATTGAGTGCTCTGCTGACTTTAAAAGTTTCTCTCTAATAAACTAGACATTGTATTGTAGACATGATTTTTTGTTAACTCTAAGTTCTTGGGTTCATCTCTATCAAACTTATTGGGGTGTATTTTCCACAGTTTCATCTTCATCTCCCTCTCAATATCACTCTAAACAATTCTTAAAATGAATCATTATGATAATTTACTAACCTGTGCTCTGATTGAGCCTATGTTATCCCTTTCATTGAGGAAGGGCACATACGTCTTCGCCAAGTTTACATTCTCAACCTCCTTTGCATTATCCTTTTTTGGCACCTTGGGTATTTCGTGGTCCCTAGGAGCTAAGAAAGCTCTGATCTTATCTCTCAGCTGAGATTTCTTGACTAGCAGCTTGCTATGCCCATACCTGTTTGAAATGCCTTGCGAGTGCTCGTCTGAAGCATTTAGGAAGTTAAATGTCTAGCTAATGTCCTGGATTTACATGCCTGTCTTCTTATCAAAAGCTGTTTATTTGTAGAGTTTCTGTAGTTAGTTTTTTTATAATGCGTCAATCAACAATATGGAAGTTAGGCGCAGATATTATAATTATTATTTTAAAACTTTAGAGTCGTCGATTGATATTTTAGATTTCTCATTAGAGAAAGAGTGATAGTGAAATATTGATAGGAAGAATAAAATACATGCTTGCTTGCTTTCTAGAATAGAGAAAGACAGAGAGGCAAGCCAATTTTGTAATCACCCCTCTGCTCTTTATAAAGAAAGATTAGTTGATTCATTTAATGATTGATGAAGTGAAGTATATAAACTTTAAAATAAATTCATTAACTATAATTACAGCAGACTGAGTAAAATGCAAAACTTCGCTAGCTTGCAATACTGCCCCTACAAAGTACTTGAGCTAAGTCCATTCACGCCCACTGCCTAAGATGTGCGCTCTGCCTTCCGTAAGATGTCACTGAAGTGGCATCCCGATAGGAACAAGGCCCCAGAGGCGAGAGATAAGTTTGAGCAGATAAAGGCCGCCTCACTAATTTTGCTCTCAGAAGCAGACCGAAAGAACTACGACAACTACCTCAAGGCTAAGTAAGAGGCGCAACAGAGATTAGAGAGAGCAGGCGCTGATCGTAAGAAGATTATAGATGAGCTGCTCAGGAGGGAAAAAGAGTATCAGGACTCACTCAAGCAACACATGAGCAGGCAGACTTCGCAGGAAGGTGGTGGGTATGATGGCGAATTTGCTAAAGCGGAGAGTGAACTAGAAAAACTCATAAGAGAGATCAGGACGCAGGAGTTAGAAGAGTAGAAAGAGAAAAAGTAGAGTAAGAGGAAGGATCATATCACAGACCACTATGACATGACAACTCTCAAGGTTACTATTCCTAAATCCATGAGGAGTAGTTTACAGCAAGATCTAAACGAACTTGGTCTGAGCGAGAGTTGGCTAAGATAGAAACTCTCAAAGTTTGGCTCAATTAATCAGGTAATTCTAATCAAGAAGCAGAGTTTGGGTTCAGCTGCGATAATGAGCGAGCCTGTGTTCAAAGCTTTTGTTGTATTCAAGTATCGAGACTCAGCTTAGAAAGCACTTTCTGCATCTAAAGAGGAGCCCTTTGTTTTCGGATTCTCTCACGACGAAGATATGCAAAGTGCTACTGAAGAGTAGGCTTTGAAATTCAAACTGTATAGCACATCACAAGCTTTGCAGAAATCAGAGCGCTAAGAGTAGAAGGAGAGGAAGAAAGGAGCCAGTGCGATGGAGGAATATGAAAGAATTAAAGCTAAGCTGCTGATTCAAACTGGTTTCTATTAGTCAAATGATTCAAGTAGCAGCAAGGGTAATCAAGGGCAGAGAAATTTCCTGCAGATGGACTTGGAGGAGTTAGAAGAGAAGGTATTCAAGAAGATTGAAGATAGAAAGCGACGCAGGTAAGAACTAAACTAGAAAATTCCAAACTCATGAATTAGAAAAAGGAGTTATCCGATTTCTTTCTTTGTAGCATGTTAATTAGTTTTAAAATAAAGTATTCTTATTTTCTCTTTAGATCAATTTTTTGGTTTCTAGTGTATTTATTATAATACCTGTGAGTGATGCTCATAGCTTGGCGCTCTTGTACTTGGCCATGTTTTCGGGAGTGGGAGGAGGGAAGAGCTCGGGGGTGAACTTGGTGGCCTTGGCCATGTTGCCCTTGATCTTCATCTTGCCTTGCATGAATGCCATCTGGGGGTTCAGCTTTCCGAGGCAGACTCCCTCGAAGTCCT
>JAJKFJ010024050.1:0-21741 GCA_027382625.1 Tetmemena sp. SeJ-2015 | reverse complement strand
AAACAGTCTTAAATTGGATATGCACTTTTGAGGTCTTAAATTGGATGTTTTTTCTCGATTTTTTAGTCTTAAATTGGATGTTTTTAATTTGCTGTTTCCTGAGTGTGAAGAAGGAGCTGATTGAGGGTTTTGATTGAGCGAAGTCTACTATTTAAAATCACATACATAAACTTATGTATACTAAATAATTAATTAAGGATGACTAATTAGTAAGGAAGACACCAACCACTGCAGCCAATCCAAAGCTATGAGATTGCTGAAACAGACCCTGGCTCAACACCTCTAAAGTACTCTGAGGAATAAATGTCTCTCATAGAAAGGTTCTTCATGCCAAGGCGAGTGAAAGGCTAGCCAGGCTACTCTGAATGGCTCTCAATGTGGGAGAATAGAAGAGCAACGAGAACAAAAAGAAAGTCCTTCCAGCCTAGAGAACTCGAGATGTGCAGAGCGTGCTTTAAGATTTTCAAACCTCGAGAGCTAATGCGGCACGAGGTAATCCATTAGCGAGACTCGGGATATTACTAACAGCTCAAGATTGGCGGAAAGTATAGGTGCTTGATTTGCTTGGAAAAGAAAAAAAGCTTTGCCAATTAGGCAGAGCTGAAGAAGCATTTGGCTGAGCACTCTCGAGGGGACCTCGTCTTGTTCGGCTACTGTCCTCTGCTGATTGACACATTGCTAGTAAATCCTAAATCCCCTGAGCACGAAGAGTAGGTTAAAACTCCTGCGCAGATCTATCAAAATGAGTCCCTTGATAAAGGGAGCTCTAGCGTAGGAGTGAGGTACAGCCCTTCTTAAAAGCAACCAATCTCACCTCTGCTCAGTGAAGACGAAAGCTAAGCTGAGTACATAAGTTTAAGTGCTCAGTCTTCTCGAATGCTAAGTTCGCCAAAGAAGCCTCTCAAGAGTCCCCTCCAATCAGAGCAAATAAAATAGATACTGGACGAACTAGAAGTCAAGTTTACTAATTGATACGAACTAGAAACAATGATTCACAATGTAGCAAGAGAAGGGGAACTAGTTTTTGGCTCGCACGCAGCTTCTCAAGGAGAAAGAAGGCATCTCCTGATTTACAGCAAAGAGGACCTCTGCTCAGACTCCACTGGGATTTTGAGAATATTTAATGATTTCAAGGCAACCTGCTTTCTGAGAGGAAGAGGGGTTCATGGAATTGATTGCCTTCAAAAGATACACTTGAGTAAGGAGGAGATAGTATTCGAGTACAGGCAATTCGATTACACTTTTGGGCAGTTCGCAAAAGGCTCCCCTTAGCCCTATATGTTCGTCGAGGTACTTGGAAAAATGCTTGCGATTGTAGAGAGCCTGCATGAGGCTGAAGTCACTCACAGATACCTGTGCCCAACTAACTTTCGTATCATAGGCCCTACTCCTCCTCAAGTTTTCCTCTCCAATTTTGGATATGCATGCGCTTCTGGGCAAGCCTAGCTTAATTCTTCAATCCCTTCAATAATTTGGGCGAGGCATCGGGAGAGGGATGAGGTTGAGAGAGGAAGCCCTGAATTAGATATCTACTCCATCGGGCTAATTGCAGCTAGCTGCTTTCTGAAAGAGCCGCTGCTATAACTCACCACGAAGATTGGATCAGTAGCAGCAGTCTTAAAAAAGTTAGTATGTCTAATCTCAATATAGTGGGAAGCAAAAGCAATTGCTAAAATAGCTTGCCTACTTCAATTAAAATGGCTTGAGCTTAAAGAGCCTCTCAAAAAGAGTTGTTTTGAGATTCATAGTTGATTAAATTAAATCTATCTACTTTATTCTGAAAATAACCTCTTGAATAGCATCTATTAATTGAACAGTTGCCTATAAAATTAGCTTATTATATGTATTTATTGATCAGATCCTCTTATTCAATTCTCTTAATTTATCATTCACAATTATTTCAAAAATCCTCCTCCATAAATCCAAAATATATATCTTAAACTTAATTAAAATTTACTATAAAAATGTAGTTGTTTAATTTAAAAAAAATAGAGGCGAATGTAAATTAAATAGGGAAGGAATTATTATGGAATAATAACAACAAAATCAAATTAACTTTCAAGTAAAAATGCAGCTGGCTCTTTGAATGAAATGACTCCTCTATTCTGGCGTCATGCTCTGATGATGGAAAAATCAAAATCTGGAAAGTTCAAATGGAAGACCCAGTGCACACAAAAGCTGTGGAAAATACTAACAAGATAGCTGAAGACGCTTAAATGCAAGATTGATTACAATTTCATTTCTTTTGTAATTTATCTTTCAACTGTTTAAATTCAAGCACAAACATCTAAATCAAATATCATATTTACTTACTAATAGAAAGCAAATTAACTAGACAAATTTTTTTTATTAATTAGCTTCGACAATTAAATAAAAAACTCATAAAAATTAATATCATTTATAATATAGATAAGAAACCAATAAAATAGAGTCGGCTTAATTTCTTAATTTAATATCTTTTTTTCATTCTTCAAACAAAAAAATAATTGAAAATTTATAATTAAGAATGAAATGAGATAAAAACTAGCTGCTCAAGTGAAACCTAAAAGCACACAGCAACCTTTTTTGCTCATTTCTAAGAAGAAGCTATATCTGTAGAGGTAAACCATATTATATATAATTAGTTTATATTTATGAATTATGGTTTAATAACTTGGAGCTAGGAGACATAATGGCAATAGACCAGATCAACTATAATTAAAAGGCTCAATGGAGTTCGCAGATATAGACATTTAAAGCAAATAAAGCCTAAAACTAATGGAAATTATGAAAATATAATTTCACTGAGCGAAGTGGGTGATAAATACACTTTGTTGTGTAGAAAGTGCATTGAATTTGTATTTGAAAAAATTTTAAATATGCAAAATAAAAATTTCTTCCTTATAATGATAGAAAGTTATTCACCAATTCGCCAACTTGCAAGCTTAAAACAATTGTAAAAAGACAAATTCAAAAATGAATTACAAAGTCAACCAAATTTTAAGAATTAAAATCAGCAAATATTCTCTTCAGAATCTCCTTAATTAAATAAATTATTTTCATTTTTAGTCATTATTTACTAATTTTTTTTAACATACCATAATAGGAATTAAATAGATATATATATATGCTACTATGTTGCTATATTATATCCTGCTTAAATATAAATTTACTAAAGTAGTAATATAAATTAATCGATGATATATGTGTAATATTAAATAGTTTGAATTATAATTAGGGAGAGTTTCGTAATGATTATCATCGCTACAAAATGATGATCTTTACTCTCCTAATAAAATGATGTAGAGCCCAGCATAAGGGTACTAACTATTTCCATCTTCTAGAATGGGTAACTAATAAAGTCCAATTATTTTAAAAGATGGACAAATTATTTTACAAATGCTATAATTGATATGGATTACAGTAGCCTTGTGTGCCTGCTTCACTACTACCTCTGTGGACAAGCAAGCAAGATTTATTGAAGCTCTCTTCTAATGATAATGAGAAACTCTAGTTGTGGTCTTAGTAGAAAAGTAATGCACTAACGAGTGACACTGAAAAATTTATACAGATACAAAAACAGTAAATGGTGTCAGCTTGGGAATTATTCTAATATTTTAAATATTAAGGAAGACATAAGTGTAGACCCCCTCACTCTTAGATCAAGCTTAATTAAGACTCCTCAAAATGCAGATGACTTCAGAGAGAGTTTATTTCAATAAGAGAGGGAAGATTTGTTTGAATAAGATATGCTAGAATAGTTTACAGCACCAAAAATTTATTTTAATTTAGAGTAGAAACAACAACTACTATTTTAGAACTGCAGATGCAAAAACCATATAATTATCAAAAGAAGTTAAATATTTCATATAATTTATATTTTTAAAATGTTAAATACTCTCGCTAAAAATACTAAGTATAAGAAGAGACATAAACCAATTATATTTAACCTATTACAAAAATAAATTAAACAAGCAATTCTGCCACAAAGAATAATTAAGAGCAGGAAAATATATTATATAATTTTTATTTGAATTAAATCACCAATACTATAACATAAGAACTAAAAATTTAAGTTAGAATTCACAAAAGCCTGACAATTATCTTACAACGCCTCTCACAGCTCATATGAATGTCAAATAATTTATCATTGTAATTTTAATACAATTATAATTTATTAAAAATAGCAAATCTAAATTACTACTAAACCCTTAACTTAAAACAAATAGGTTCCTGAAAGCCAACTCATCACAAAAACTCCAAAGAATAGAGCAAGAAAAATTGAATTACCTCAATCTATCTATCCTCCTGATAACACATTTTCAATGAGAATAAGTCAAGGTTTCGATCATAACAATACTGATTATTAAAAAGATTCAGAGTATAGATAAGCAGGCTAAAATAAATTAAAATTAGGTTTCATTATAAATTTAATTTAAAAGATATTTTTAATTTTATTTAAAGGATTAAATCTTATGATTTGAAAATGCCACTTTGCTATTCGTAGCTCTATAATAATGATTAAAACAATTTAAGTAGATAATATTGAAAGCTAATTATTCTTGTAGATTAATCAGAGAAGTTTTGTGACTCTTTTTTAGCTAGAAGTCTTTATAATTAAGAATTGCTTAATTAAGATTTTTAAAGAGAATATTTATTTTTTTATAAAGATAACTAAGTTTAATTTTTTCGTTAAATGAAATAGTAGTAGACAATTTATTGAATGGTTAGGTATTACTTGTTATATTGGTGATAATATTTGATAATCTTAAATATTTGAATATGAAGTATTGATTTTCATAAGTTTGGTGAGGCTCTGCTAAAAAGCACAAGATGTATCCTTAAAGAGCAATTAGGAAGCAAATTTATGCTTTAATCCCTCAATCTCCAATTATTGGGCCAAGAGAATCTGTACGCTCATCACAAAACCAAATCAATCTAAGGTTCAAAGACGCACTCTAAATCAATCCAGAAACCCATTCAAATTTTTCAGATATTGAGTCATTAAAAATTTAATATTAATTTTTATCTATTTATTAATATTCATTTTAATTATTATAAATGTGAATTACTTTAATCTAAAATATGAGAAAACTTAGCTACTAAATGAATTAAAATTTATTGTTTATGTATATGATCTGATATCTTAAATTAAACTATTAGCTTTATAGAGCTAAATGATAAGATGTATTTCCTTTAATTAAATTATTATAAAGAAGGTAATTTAAGTTATTGGGAATAATTATATTATATTTGAAATGATAATAAGTCATTGCAAAGGCAACATCAAAGCTCTTAATCTCCAGAAAGAAACTCGACTACTGCTACACCAACTTCCCAGGGTGGATACAGATAAACACCAACCTCAAATTACGATAATGATCAGCATTGCAATTAGTCTCGTTCTAAAATTAGCAGTAATTTTATATGGCTGTTAATTATATTGATTGCACTTTTAAGACAAACTCTTCTCTCATTAAACAGCTTTAAAGAACAGCTCCTCATCAAACTCACCATATAAATAATTAGCAATCTAAATAAATTCTTAATCAAGAGTGTCGGCCCTTCAGTCATTAGCCTAACTCAGATATCCTGAATTAAATGCATTTATATATTTCTTAATTAAAGAGCACAAAAATAAAACACTATTGAAAAGAATCAATAAAAATATTTAGACAGCAGTCTTTAATAAGAGCCCTTTGAGCTTTCTCAAAATAATTCTGTTAGACTTTAATCCCTTTACTACTAAAAGGAAACCATCCCAACAAAACAATTAAAATATTTCGCTCTCAGAAACAATTCTTAATCAAGCGAATAGATCTTTCAAATTTGATTTAACAAATATCAATTAATTTAAAGAATAGAATTAGAAAGAAATATTTTAAGACGAAAGTAGCGCAAAGCCTAATAATTTTCAATAGAAAAGAATTAGCTTGCCGATTTAGAATAATTAACGCTTAAAACCTTAAGATGAAAATCGGTAAAAATTTAAATATAATCCAAAAATGCTTATCCAAACTCAACAGATTCAAAAACTTATTCAGACTCCTTCAAATATAGTTATATATATTTATTGTAGACCCTAATAAGATAAAGTTTAAAAATATAATTCGGTTTATAACACATATATCTATTCCCGTATAATGATTTCTTTTATAAAAAAAAAGGAAAGCAATTTTAATGTTTAAATTTGCTTAATTATTAAAGTGGCTATTTAAATTTAGCAAATATCACTGATAAAAAATAAGTGAGTTATTTATGTTATGGCATCTTAAATTATCATTAAAAAGACAAAAAGATAATATAACTATTGTGTTAATATTTTTAACATATATACGTTTAGGCTATTATTCTTTTTTAATTTTAAATCCTAAAAAGCATAATTAAAGGCAATTATACCACACATAGAAGTTTGTTTTTAATCAAGATAGCCTCACTAAACTATAGAATATGCTTTTCAATATCAATGAGAACCCTACAAAACAAACAAATCATCATTTATATATTTTTATCAAGCAACTTTTACCACTCAGGATAGTTTAAATATTGAAAAGAATCAAAACTAAATACAACAAAATAGATTTGAAAAGCTATTGCCCATTGAAGTTAGATATAATGAATTCAAAAACAATGACAAAATTAAGATTTCTTAATAACCTAAAAAGGATTTAGTTCTATAGCATTTGAAATACATTAGAGTTTCTGATATCAAGGATATGCTTAAAAAGGGCAAATTGTAAGAATGATTTTTATTTTTTGCTTTAATTAATCCATGAAATAGCATCTACAACTAGAAATAACTAAAAATAAATTGTTTAATTTTGTAAATTGTTTCGCTAAAAAAGGAAATTTGAGGATCTATATAGAATAATTTCAAAGCTCTTCAAAAATTTAAGCATGTTCTGTTTTAATGCTAAATCTTATTGAAGTGTATTTGACAATAAATGAATATATATGGGTTATAGATAAAATGTGGCATTTGGTTTAAATAAGATAATAGAAGGAGAAGAATTATAAGTTGTTGTATTGATAGTAGACATGTAAAGAACTACTTGATTGAGTATTAGATCTAAGATAATCATTAAAATAATCAATCGCTAATACAAGTTATTAAACCATTCAATTTAGCCCCTCTATTTTCCCAAACTCCTCCTTAACATGTTCTTTGATTGTCACCAAGACGGCTGCGGCAAGGTATTCAACTGCAAAAAAGCTCTCAAAGAGCACGAACGAACTCATAACTTACAATCTTCGCTCAATTTTTAATTTAAACCAAGATAGGCCATTCAAATGGTAAGAAACTCATTTTAAGTCCCGTATTTCTGACCAAAAATTATTCATATAAAAGTTAAATTTCACACTATTTAATTTAGTGTACAGTTGAAATACCTCAATAAAATAGAATAGAGTAAAATTATATTTCAATTCCTTCATTGAAAAAAATAATTATTAAAAATTATTGTGGGGTACCTTGGTTGGGAAGTAGTGACGACTGTTTGAGAGACCTAGTTGATTAATGTTTTTAGTGAGCTTTGCGACTAGACGTTCACCCAGTATTCTTCCCTCCAAAAGCACGCGAGAGTCCATGACAAGAAGAAGCCTTTCAAATGTGCCACAGACGGTTGCCAGCAAGCCTTTTCTCAGGTATATCTTCAATTGAAATATAATTATGAATTGGACTAAGATTGGTAGGTTTCAAACTTGATTAGGCACTAGAGAATTCACACGGGCGAGAAGCCCTACGAGTGCGAAGTTTGTGGAAAGCGCTTCGCCTCTGGTTCAAATCTCAAGCAACACGTGCAAATTCATGATCGCCAGGTAAGCCACAATTCACTTAAATTCAATACTCTAAGTTCCTTAATGTATCAAAACCTATTTTTGTATGGTTCCTGCAGGATTTTAGCTAATCACATATTTTTGTAGGAGACTAGAAGCTAGTATAAATGCATTTTCGAAGGGTAATTAATAGAGTGAATATATTTTGAGTAAGTTTGGGTTGTAAATTATTTACTCAGTTTTTCAAGTGATGGTTATGGTTTGAGATCGGTATCTTTTCTATCTTAATTTGAATTTGGTTGAAGTCTCATTATTTCAATCTGTAGATTGAATATTAAATTAATAGATGCGACAAGAGTTATCTCTATCCATCATCACTTAAGAAGCACTATTCAGTCAGCCACAAAGAGGAATACTCCCAGTACTTAAGAGACAGATAAAGTGAGATTGCTCCCTAATTTACATTTGTATCTCATTATTTTCTTAGTTGAAACTTGTGGATTCCACCTCAAGGACGATCAAAACGTATTTTTTATTATTTAACTTTGGAAGCTAAATAAGTTCAGAGCAACTATTTTTTCTTATATCCTTAACTAATTAAGTGTAAAAAGCAAGTACTATACTATGCAAATGCAACTACTGGCGCACATACATTCTCTCAGCTGCCTCATTACTAGCATTTAAGCTCAGCCATTCATAGTGGGCATCAAATTCCTCAAGCCCACATGCCTAACTTTCTTCAATTTCCATCCAATACCTTTTAAGGCCCAAGTTTATATCAGAATAGTCTCCTCTTGCCTGCTAAAGAGCATTTACAAAAACCTTACACTCGAGCCCAAGAAATTTAACTACTTGGTCAATAGAATTCTTCACAGTTCTTCCAAGCCTCCCAATAAATTCAGAGTTAATATTATGAAATGATTATATTTGAGTGGGTTAGGTTTTAATCAGAATCCCTAGTAGGCGTTAATTGAGAGCTCACTAACAGGATATTGTGATATAATAATATTTTGAGATCAGCCTAGCATAGGGTACAAAAAGATTCGTCTAGTAAGGTGGTAGGGAGAACCTAGGAGCACCCTACTGAAATAGATCAAAACTAATTTAGAAGCAGCTTCCATTTACAATAGCCAGATATCTACTCAGCCACAAATGCACTACCTCATAGCAAAGACCAATTTCAACCAAATCAGCCTTAAACGCAACTTAGCCATCATTAGGAAATCTAAATCAACAATGATTGTCCTTTGGATGATAATAAAATACTTAAAATATAGTTTAATTCTATAATCTTTTTAGTTTATATATGCATCAAGAATGGTAAATATTTTCTCATTTTATTAGAATTTGAAATATCATAAGTGTTATTTATTGATGAGACTCGAAATCATAACGACAAAGCCAACTTTAATTGAACTTATTTATGAAACTAAATCTTGAAGAAAAGAAACTATTCCGACACTGCTTTGATGTCATGCGATAATAAACTAGCAGATGAGTAAATTATGTAATTATTGAGTGCAACCAAGTGAAAATAAACAAAAGATCCAAGCTGAGTGATTAAATAAGATATATTTTAGATTCCTTTAGTGAGTAAAGACAGTCTTCATCTGATACCTCTTAAAATCAGTAATTTGAAAACCTCTAGAAAACAAAACACAGCTACTAAACTAATGCCAAATTATTATATATAAATGACTCAGGCATCAAAGATTGCGAAAAGTAGGTGCCTAGATAGCAAATTAATGACAACTTTTAAGGAAACAACATCAAACCCTAAAATCAACCCACTTAAGATGATTAGCAACCTCAGCAGGATGACAAAGACTCAGTTTATAATTTTATATTCTTATAGTCTATCAAAAGCATCTCATTAATTAAGTTCAAACCCTACTCTAGCAACAAAATAATCTTTTCAATCAAATCATATTTAGGAGTGTTATTTAACCTTTATTTTATCAAAAGATGGAACAAAGATAATGTCTTCCTAACTAGCAAAATAATAATTACTCGGACCAGATTCAATAAGCTTAACTCGTTAGTGGAAATTAAAATACTGAAGACCCTAATCCTAATTTCTAAGCAAAAATTGGAGGGCCTCACTAGAATTCTAAAAATCCCTTCGATTAGGGTAACTTCTAAGCTTCTATGCCACTTAATATTTCTAACAATATCACTAACAACAATTTCATTATCGACAAGCTCCCACTCATTTCTAAGGTTCTTAAATAGCTTAAAAAATAAATTGTTCCAGAGCAATAGACTACTCTTAATTCTTAAGTAGCCTAGTTTCCCTAGGGCTAGTCTATTTAACAAACACAAGGCTAGACAGTAAACTAGTATCAACTTACAGCAGCTCAATAATCCAAGCAGCAAGGACCGAAAAGTGTACTGCACTAACAGCTGGCCCTAAATCAGCTGCATTTTATAAATTAGTAGTATATGAATGATTTTAACACTGTGACAAACAGCAACCACGGCTCTTATTTAGAGAGAATGTCTAAAATTAAGTGTAAATAATTATTGTGTACTAAACAATTATAACCATGGATCACATTCTATTATGAGTCCCTCAGTTTATATAAGGAAGCCTAACCCTCACTTTGGGTTTAGTTTTCACTCAGCTATCAATCATGGAAGTGGGAACTCAGTGAGTTCTAACCATTTACCAAGATTCGGGTAGCAACAGACTTTCATAAACCCACTAATACTTAATCAGAAACCTCTTGGATTCAATCAACCATAACCGAGTCAATTTGTCAACTACTCCTTTTACGATAAATGTGTTTATTTATCCTTGCTTTAAAAACCCTAGGCTGTCTATCAGCCAGGAAAGATGTGGGGTTAAGGCAATGTCCAGCATACTCACTCATAGTTCATGCCTCAAGATCAGATTCTACTCTCCAACCTAAAGAGAACAACTAGCAATAATCCAATTAGAGAACCTCAGTTAGGATTCCATCATACTCTAAATACTTTACTATAATATGTTTGTGCTTTACTCGTGTGGATGTCTAATAAACAGAGTCACCTCCTTTGATTTCTCCTAATCAGATACTTTCAAATCAAAATTAGCAATACCTCGCCCAAACTTTGGAATAAGCTAAGCATAAGGACAAGCCAAGTTGTGGATTGGCAGAGCAAATTATTTATTTTTAAACTCTCGCTGAGCCTTATAGTGAAGAGAATAGCTACGCTTAACAATCCAAAGTCAATTTTACTATCCATCAATAAAAAATTATTAAGATGTATTTACATTATCCATTTATAAAAATAAATAGATTCACAACAAGTAAATTAAATATTTTTGTAAAGTCTTATAGAATTATTATGAGCAAGTTACTGAATTGATCTTCTTTATAAGTTGGCAGTAGGCAACTTAATCATTTATTTTTATTCAATTTTTTAAGTTAATTAAGACTCATGAATAATGAGACCAACTCTCTCATTTCTTCCAAACTAAGGCAGGCATAGCATTAGGCTGCTCAAATCCAAAATTAAGAGACTTAGCCTATGGCCAGTGGTGCTGAGACACTTGAGAATTTGGAGGATGGTTGTATGGGAGAGGTGAGCTTTTAAGCTATGAACGATGGATCTAAAGATTCCGCTTTCTAAGTTGTGACTCAATTTAATTTGATTATGACCTTGCCCAAGATATCAAAGTCCACATTTCAAGGAATCTGATAATTATTTATTATCTGTGCACAATAGAGTAGCAACTTACTGGTAAAGAGAAGCAGCTCAGCCTTGTCCAAAGCTAATTTTTCCACCCACTAATGATTAGTATCGGAGATGAATTAATTTCCATTCCCCATTTCTATTTTTCGTAAAAGTGTGAGGATTTTCCATTCTCTCTGATCTCTACTACTACTATCATTCATTTTTAATAATTATCTCTAATTAGTAAACACCTTCTCTCTAACATCTTCATTATAAAATAGTGTAAAAGTTAGATTGAAATAGATAAACTGATTAATTCTTAGAGTTTATACTATGTTGAATGTAGTCATCTATAGCCTGGGGGATATTGATAACCTGGAGGGTACTGACCGGGAGGAGGGTACTGTCCCTAGGGAGGATATTAACCAGGAGGGTATTAGCCAGGTGGGAACTACCCTGGAGGAGCTTGGTAACCTGGAGGTGCTTAGTAACCTGGTGGAGCCTAGTAGCCTTGAGGAACCTGATAGCCTGGAGGAGCCTGGTAACCGGGAGGAGCTTAGTAGCCTGGAGGAGCCTGGTAGCCCTGAGGTGGGTACTATCCTTGAGGAGGAACTTGGTAGCCTGGGGGCATCTGATAGGCAGGTTAACCCTGAGGAGGATAGTAGGCAGTAAAATATATTGATAAATGAAACTATATAAGCTCCTGGCTGAGCTTGATAGACTGGCAGAGGAGGGGCCTGTGCGTATTGTTAATACTGGGGCATCATTCCTGGAGCTTAGAAAGCAGCTTGCTGTCCAAAACCGGCAGCTCCTCCTTGGGCTGCATGTCCTGGTGCTTGATATCTTGTCTCGATTCTATAAATAGAATAAGGAGAGTCTGTTAATCTTACAATAGCTGTCCTGCACTCTTGGACTTGTAATTAATGGTAAACCAATCTCTCACTCCTCCATTGAAGATGAAAGAAGACATCTTAATCTCGGTCATTCCAATCTAAAATCACAGACTTAATGACGTTTATAAATGGAGAATGAAACTTAAGAATTCTGATAAAATATTTCTTACGAAGTCACTCTTTGTAACATCTTCATCAAGAACTGTTATCTTAATATCGTCATTAAGGCCTCCCACTCTAATTTAGAACTCCTATAGTAAAGGTTATAAGCTATCCATGAATCTTAAAAAGTATTTACTTGGTTCCAGACTGGGGTCTTTCCACCTCCTTGATGAACTCTGGTCTTGAATTTGTCACCCATATAATCCATCTGGACATATGGATCCATCTTGCTATAATCAATCGTTAACAAATCTTCATATTTAAGCTATTTCTCTTAACATCAACTCATCTTATCTCTATCTTACCTGAAGACTTCTGTGTCTCTTGTTAACTTTCCCTCAATGAATTTGACGGTGAGGATTCCTCCCGCTTGAAATGATGATTGCATTTATTGAATTAATTATAAAGATATTTTTATCTCTTCACTTTTATCTTAATCTTTATCAGAAAGTTATCAGTTTTCAAAAATTTAAACTTGTTTCCGAAAATTATAAAATCATTTAATCTGTAACTTGCCGTTCTTGATATGGAAAGACTTTGAAGTTGAATTTCTTCTATGATTGCTGTTGATGATTTTTCCTTCTTGATTAGAGGATTTTGGCCGAATACTATCAGTAATATTTTGATTTTAAGATTTTAAGACTTGCTCTAAGCTGTACTGTTCAGAATATGTAAATAATTTTAAGCTAATTTGAGAATCTAATTTTTGCAAAGGTTGGTTGAATTAGTGAGATTTCCTCTAAAAATGGCCAAGAGACAATTTTCCATCTTTGAATTAAGACTACTTTGAAGCAGCCTCTTTAAAGTTATCCTAAGGTATTAATTTCTACGCCATCTGGGCTCCTTCAAACACTCTTGAAATATGATCTTAAGATTCTTGGCTTTTATATCTATTCTTATCTTGTCCTTATATATTTTGGTCTCCAAAGACAAGTGAGTAGAGACCTGTGAGAACCTTTTTGTGATTTAAGAATGTCAAAAGCACCTCTGCTTTTTGATTTTGAGTAAGATGATTGAATCTTCGATGAAGAGCTTCGTTCTTTAAGTAGGAATGCTCATCAGAGTCCGGCTTTCTTCTGTCCTCATTATTGAGAATAATGACTGACCTTGCGCATTCTAAGAACAACTCCTAGAGATCAATCATTTGATTAAACGGTAGGATCTTTTCATTTTAGAACTGAGCACTGCTCTATTAATTTTATAGGGAGCCTCTTCTTAAGTTTGGCTGTTGCATTTAGAAGGTGAGGTGCTTAGTTCTGTCATTTATTGGAAAAGATTCGTTGAACTCTTAGTTGGAGGTTCTTTAAAACGTTTGAATTTGTTGTCTGAGAGTCTAGTTTTCCTAAACCTTTTGATTTAGCTGGTCTTATAGATTCTATAATACTAGTTTATCTCCTCTTATATTTTGATTTTCTTAGTCTATGTTCTTGGAAGTAGTCATTGCTGAATTGCTCGAATTATATTTGGTGAAATTAGAGTAAACTTGAATATAATAAAATATAATTAAGATGAAAATAACTTGATGTCTTCTGGAGACTGTATTACTTCCAAAGTCTTAAGTTTCTTGTTCTTCCTCTTCGGCATACTCATTTAGTTGGAGATCTCTTGTGATTGTCTGATTAAGTTGTTTATTGATAGTTGCTGCCTCAGGAGGAGACTAGTAATTCAGTGGAGTGGTTATCATGCTTGAGTTCTTCTTTGTTTAAAAACCGCCCTGCAAGATAACTGATATTTCTAATGAGCTAGAGTTTAGCATACTTAGCTTCTTATTCTATCTCTGCTCCTTTAAATTCATGCTCATTGACACACTTTGCCCTCTTCCATTCCTTTTATGAAAAGATCCCACATTCTTTCCACTATTAAAGCATAAATAAATTGTAGTCATCATTTTTGCCTCGATTATTATTCTACTCAAGTAAACTGTTTGCAAGAGTAGATGAATCATTCACTAACCCTGAACCAATAGTAGCTTCTCCGAAAGCACTTCCTCTTAACTTTCTTTTCATTCTAAGAGACTCATTTGCAGTTTAAGCTCTTAGATTTATCGACTAAATGCTAAATAGAGTGTTTGATTGGCCTAAATTAAGCAAAATAAAAGAAAATCCTTGAACAGTATTCTTGTCTGGAGATTTCATGGTTAAATGTTAAGTAGATAGTCCATCGTTCATATTCGAAACGGATTGCTTTGCTTATTGTTGTAGTGTTTTAAAATTCTGTGCGTATCTATCTTAAATTTCTGGACTAGTTAGCTTTGTGATTGTCTTTCTCAGAACATTATTTTCATGCTTTAAAATTAAGATTTCAAATAAGATTTGGTTATATATTACTTAGTTGACTTTGTGTACTAAAGAAGGAAAGTTCTTTCGTGGCTTTGAATATCAATTTGCTCTTTCATTTTTTCATTCTGAGCTTTTAAATTTTGGATATTCTTGGCAAGCGATAAAGCCTCTCCTCTTAGCCACTTAATAGTGGCCTCCAAAAACTTGATTCTTTCATCTTTCTTCATTTTTTGGTAATAGTCGGAGGACTTCTTCTTTAAATGAATGATTTAACTTATAGAGAACATAAGAAGTAAATGTGGATGATTTCGCATTGAACTTTGACCATGTGATCTCTGTAAGCTGCGATGAAGTCCTTCTCATGAGATTGCATAAGTTTATCATCCAAGTCTTAAAGTTTCTCAAGCATGTCAGTCAACTAGAGGTAGGAAGTTGATATCAGTTGAGCTTGCTGAGTTTGATAAGTTTCCAGAAACTGCTGAGCTCTTTGAGCAGGGGTCAGTTAGTTAGCATTCTGACTACCATGAGAGTGATTCATGCCTGAGCCTTGCATCCTACTTGCCCCAGATCCTCCATAGTTTCCTCTGTTGAAAGATATAATAATCCCTCACTCATTTTATAAAAGAGTTTCTACCTTCCTTTCTATTTAAGGGAGAGTTTCTAAGCTGAGCATGTAAGAGTGAAGAAGAGTTCTCAAACATCCCAACTTCAACCTACCCTTGAAACTTGTCAAAATGACTCTCACTTCTCTTTTAATACGCTTCAGGAATCAAATTGTTTTAAGCTGGTGATTTCTTAAATAAGTCAAACGCTTTGCTGTTTATCCTCTGAGGAGAATCATACTACAATTTCTATTACTCCTCTTTGCCAAGAGCTGGCTCAAACATATAAGAAATTAAGAATGCTCATACCTTGGTTATAGTTTATCCATTTTAAAGGGCACAAATAAGAATTTTAATCTCTAAATTTAAATCCTCTCATTTAATCATTTATTGCTGATTATAGTTGCTTTCAATTTGATTTTAGAATTAATTGACTTGGACTACGTAGTTTTCCATATTTTTGTACTCTGCATCAAGACTAGAGTACTAGTTGACGAGTTCTTTAAAGCGCTGTTCCTATTCTATTTCTTGATTAAGGAGACTCTCTGTTGATTAGTCTCTCAATTGGTATTACTAAATTATAAGCTCCTTGCTCTAGATTAAATTTATACCTTAGTGAGTAAATAAGTAAGATGAGTTTTTGAAGTTCTTCAATAAGAGTCTTCTAATTCTTGCTAGTTTATTCTAGGTTTTGAATATCCTGGACTGACTTAGCTTCATTGACTTAGTTCCTATGGTTTTGCTTGGCCATTTCCATTTCTATTTGAATCGCTACCACTTCCTGATTTTTATCAAGAAGACTTTAAAACTAATAAAGAAAAATAAAGAAGCTGCTTGTCTCTATCAGCTATGGCTTCTTAAAGATTTCTTATCTATTTCTCATAAGCTTCTCTTAACTTTTCACTTATATCTTAATGGGATCTTAAATAAATAAATGATCCCTTGCTGGAAGCATTTTCAAGTTGAATGTTAAAGTTTTGATTTTTGTAGTCTTCCAATTCCAACTTAAGCTTTTCAACCAAGGCTTGCAATATAATGTTTTGTTTCTGCTGTTGATCTAATTATTCAGCTGCGCTTTCCAAATCTCTGTGTTTGCTGTTTAGCTATTCCACCAGCATTTTTATCTGTCCTGTCTATATCACAGTATTCAATATATAATATCATTTTTATCGATAAGAAGGTGTTTATATTTACTACTTTTAGAAAAAAGCGATGAGCTAATTCAAATATGATTGAAAATCGCTGTTTTTGAGCCACTTACTTGCTCTACTTTAGATTTTTCCAGATTTTCTTTCTCTGCTTTTATTTGCTTTAGCATCTTTGTCATATAATGACCGTGAAATTTGGCACTTATGTCCAACAACTGATCAATAAAGTAATCCTCTTGGGGGATCAAGCCATCGCACAGCTCTTTGTACGTCTATATAAATGACATTGATTAGATATTTCATAACTCAATTTAATGCGCTATTATTTTGGAGTGGGTATCAAATTCATTCTTCCAATTTACATTCTCAAAGCAGTTTCACAAATTGAACTAGTTAGTTAGCTTACCTTGGAAGTGTCTTCAATGAGAGGCATGTCTGTAAATTTTCTGTGCAACTCGACCTGTTTGACTAGTCTTTCTTGTAGTACGTCCTCAAATCGGGGAATGCGAGAGCCAGCATTTTAAGAAGATGATCTCATTAGTATAATTTATTCTCGCTAGATTAAATTTATTTTAATGTGAAAACAATTATCTTTACTTGTTTAAAGCAACTTCAATGCGTTGGTGCAGAGACTTGAAGAATTGATGCAAAGAGATTAATCCTCATTAGATAGTCAAAATGCTTAGGTATCCTAGAACTTAGAGCTATAAGTAATTTAAGAAAAGGAACGGTTTTACTCATAAGCACTCCAACTAAAAGATGGAACATATATTTATTATAATAAGATGAGGAGATTTCTCTTCTGAGGTAAGATGCGCACCTCAAAGAGCAAAGGATACAAGTTTTAAATGATAAACTCAGTAACTAATAATCAATCTTCCAAACTAATACAGAAAGTGCCCAAATCAATTCCCAACTAGAGGAAGAACTTTCAATACTAAGAAAAGAAATAACTAGCATGGAGCTTATTATCGGTGAGAAATAAAAAGAAATTATAGAGCACAATAAGACTAAAGAGGTCGAAAGGAAACTAGTCTAGCAGCTTGAAAAGCAACTCAAAGATTTTATGTTTGAATAAAATATTTATAGTATAAAAAGAATTACAGGCAGCAAACTCTCAATACTAAAATCTAGGAGGTGAAGTTGAGAAAATAAAAAGAGAAAAGGAAGGGTAATATCAACAGCTTTAAAACTAAATTAAAGTCATGGAGTCCTTAGAAAAAGAATCAGAAGATCTAATCATTTATTTATATTTGTATCTCAAAAAGCAAAGAATCAAGGACATGAAGGAAATATAAAGACTTTAAAATGAAATTCATCAATCAAAAGATTAAAGTGCGCAAGTTATAAACCAGAATGTGGAAAAAGAGTTAGGTGAACTAGATTTCTATCTTACTGAGCTTAGGGAACTCAAAGATAGAATAATGATATCAGTTGTCACAACTAAGAGATCAATAAGTACTCATCATTAAAGTAAAGAAAACTCTCCAGAGAGAAATCCACTAAAGAGAAGTGGATTAGGAGGAAGTATTTCAGACATTGAAGATTTCAACATCAATTTAAAGGGAAATAATAATGAAAGCTCTACTAAAGGCATAAAGTATGTATTCCAACTCATCAAAGAAGTGATCAGAAAGGAGATAGAGCATTTGATAGTCATTAATCAGCATGTTTTAGAGGTTTAAAACACATTATTAAATAATTTAATTTCACAGCAACAGAATAAACTTCCCATCATAGGGTTCAAGTTCAATCAGCTTCGGAATATCAGCAGCAAGCAATTCTTCGAGCAGTTTAAAAGCTGAAGTCTCTCTTCGAAAATGTGAGTCTTTAAGGATCAGCAGCTGATTTAAGACTTGATTCGAATGGAAACATGATAAACAACAGTAGTAATGGGATTAGAGCTCAGATGATTTTGAATGAGTTTGATTCTAGTGATGATATCGAGGAGATCGCTGAAAGAGTTGTTTCCACTTATGAAATAATGGTCGATGAAAATAAGCTCCTCCTCAAAGAGAGGGAGTATTACTACGAGCAAAACTTAAAGAAACTTGTTAAAGAAAATGAGGACTTGAGGCTCGAAAATTTGAAACTTAAGGACTAGATAATGTCACTTCAGGCTATTGAATCTCTAAAACTTCAAGACCTGGAGAGAAATCTCTATGAGAAATAAAATTTTGACTTTTTGTCGCTGGCTTAGTAAAACGATCAACTTTTGTACAAGAATTCTTAGCTTCTTGATGAGTAGAAGCAGCTACTGCATCAACTTGAGATTTTCTCTCAGAAGAATAACTCACTTCATGAAGAGAACTAAGCGCTCAAAAGAAGGACTAATTTCACATAATACTCAAATAGTGGAGTTATGATGGAAGATGAACAGCCTATTTCACTTAACACTAAAAGAGAAAGCGTGAGATCTAAGATGGCAAGCCCTGAAAGAGTTACTAGTTAGAAGAGATCAACTTCGAGATCTTTAGCAGGGCAGGTTCCTTTTTCTAAAAAGAGCTATGTGCCTCATAACTGCTCCAGGAACACTGAGGACATCTAAAATTTGAAAAGGAATGGAAGAAGTCCAGTTCCTAGAGTTTCTACATCTAGGCCCACTACTTCTTCCTTCTCCTCTGATCTTAAATCTCCTATTTATAGTTTCCACAGCAAATCTAAACCTCAGCAATCTTACATGCATCCTCAAAATTACTCCTCTACTGCTTCTTAAAAGAACCACAGTCAGCAGATGTTCTTAAACCAGACTAGTGGTAGTCAACTACACCTTGGACTAGGATCAAATAATCCAATTTACTCTTCCAACAGATTGACTTAGAGAGAAGGCGATGAGGAAAATGAGAAATTAAACTAACTCATAGAGGATTACAGAAGGGAAAACGAAAGATGCACTAACAAAATACATGAACTTCATGAAAAGCTCCACGCAACAAGCAAGAAAGTTCTTAAAGATAAACCAGCTACTAAAGTTGCTGAAGATCATAATGAGCAGCCCTAAAATTTAAATTTCATCCTTTTTATTCACATCTAAATTAAAACTGGAATCAGACAAACAACAGCTTTAAGGGTCTTAGCAATAATGACAGCATGAGCAACTATTCTTAAAACAACATTGTGATGGGGGACATTCATCCTTAAAAATTGATGACAGGGACAATATCAATGTCAACCTAGAATCTATCTCATCAAGGAGCTAATCAGAGGTTATCAACTCAGGGAGGGAATTAAAGTTATAACGGTGGGTAGAGCTTACTACCTGAGAAAGATACTTCTCACTAGCAGCTTAGACCTAGCAACAGTAACAAGCATATAGGGTATGAAATCAATCAAAAGATGAACACATCTGCAATGAGTAATACTAAGGTCAATAATAGCATGACTTAGAGATCCAACTAAAACATCTCTCACTATTAAAATAACATCAATTCCGCAAAGCATCATTAGCAAGTTCAGAGCACTGTTCATTTGCAAAATCATACAAGCACAAATAGTTTATAAAATAAAATTGTTTTTATTAACCTTTCTTAAGTTTCATCTACAGTACTTAGTAATAGCAATTCGATAATTAAACTATGCATTCAGATCAAAATTTAAAAAGAGGCAGATAGTATACTGCAAGCAACTTGGAGGCCTAAAAATATCAGTATAGCTGAGAATATAATAAAAAAAGGAATAAATTAGTTATTAAATTAAAATGGAAGAAATGAATGACAGTTGAAGTGTGCCAAATTTAAATAATTATTAAACTATTCGATTCAGCATCAAATTCTAAGAAATTTTTATCCTTGCAACTTTTGTGAAGGAGTGCTAAGTCAAGAGTTAGAAGCGACACAAATTTTGATGAAGACGAAGATGAGGATGATGAAGAGTGAGTATGTCATATCTCACTGCTGATAGGTGATACGAAGATGATGAAAGAAGAAACTCATATTTATTTTTGATAAGCTATCGAACAAGCTGCAGATCATGGGGTGAATCTACGATTTCAACTGACTCGAAGTTGCACTTCCCAATTTATTATTTTAATCAATCACCAATTTTAATTAAAATTCCAACTATAATAGGCTATCATGAATGGAAAACAAACAAATAAGCTCGCTAATACTGCTAATACAAAATCAACAGGTAAATTGCTCAAATGATGGCAGTTCATACTATCAAAAGACTAATATTTTTTTTTCAATTTTCTATATTATGCTCTACGAAATAATATGCTACTTAGTCTATTTAAAATAATCAAAAGTCTTTTATTTTTTAAAATACTTCACTTTTCGCTCATTTAGCTTATTTATTCTTAAGAGCCTAGTACCATTAAGGAGCCGATCCACTATCCTGGTTGTTCTTAACTGCTGATCCTCTTTCTGGAATCTCATCGTAGCTGTGCATGAAGTGCTTGGGTGATCTTGATCTTGACTTATTGAACTTCTTCATTACATTCTCCTTGAATGAAGTAGTAGTTTTGATTTAAAGTTTTATTTTGATTTAAAGTAGAGTTGGACTTGTAAGTTCCAGACCTTAGACTTTCCGCCAACTTTTGCTTGAGTTCATCAACATCAATCTTCTTGGAATGAGTTGACTGAATGACGCCTTGCAATATAAGTTGCAAGTTTTCAATTTCGTGTCTCTTAGCCAGTAGCTTCTGTAGATCCTCATTCAATCCTCTCTTGGACTATGAAGGTTTTAAGATTAATTAATCTATACTTACAATATTAAGAGCTTCGTTTTCCTTTGTGAGTCTCTTTACTTCTTCCTCTGCCTTTTTGATTTTCTTGTTGGCAAACTAAAGCTCTCTTTCTAGCTTTTCAACATCTTGCATGAGATATGTGTGAGGCTAATTGGTTTTGTCTAGCATCCTATTCTTGAACTTCAACTCTCCTTCTGCACTTTCTACTTTCTCTTTTATATAAAGAAAAGCATAAGTAAATTTAAAAAGAAAAATTATTGTACAATCACAGAAGGGATACTTACTCTCTCTCACAAACACTATAATTTTAAACAAAATATTGCAAGAATACTATCAATTAAAATGTTTTATATTCCTAATTGGATGTGGAATATAAAATGAAAAATAATAATCCTAAGCACAAAAGGTTGCAAACTGCTTCTCAAAAGCCAATAGTTGAAGACTGCAGGTAGGATTTGCAACTGCCTGAGAAGTCTAGAAACATCAATAAGAGTCTGGCCATAGACAAAAGCATGCTTGCATCAATGCAACCTAATAACTCTAGTGCTATAAAGC
>JAJKFJ010024049.1:0-21747 GCA_027382625.1 Tetmemena sp. SeJ-2015 | reverse complement strand
AGAGGGCGACGACGACGGTCTTCATGCTTGAGTTGTGGGAGATGAAGCGGAGGGGTCTGAGGATTCTGAGGAGTCGGAGGACTTTGATGATGGGGAGGTTGACGTTGGTGAGGGTGGCGTCGATGAGGGAGGTGACCACGATGAAGCAGTCCAGCTGACTCCAACTCTCCCGCAAGTACGAGTTCATGTCCATCACAAACCCAAACGCAATTACCTTGCACAGCTATAAAAACTATATCTTTTTATGCCATTATTTATGTAACTTTATTGAAAAAAGAGATACAAAAAGTCTCTAATGATAATCATAAATGATTGTATTTTATCATCTGTATATTAAATATTGTAAATTTTTAATTTTCACTTCTATGATGAGTTTAAGATATATTAGAGAATAGCACTTCTTAGAGTTATTAAATCAGGAAGATAGAAATTCAATGTCTTTTACAAAATAGTTTTTTTACTTTAGTTTTTAAATTAAATTTTTTTCCTTAAAATTTTGACAGGGTTTTATGTCTTTCCCTGATATTTTCCTTAATTTGAAAGCTATGACATTAATTTTTAATTGCTTTTTGAAAATCGAAAATAATTAAAGTTTAATTTAAATTAAAATAAAGATTGAGAAAGTTATTTCTCAATATTTAATAGGTATTCTCCAAATATAGCTGAGAATTTAATAAAAAAGAGAATTAAATTAAGTATTAAATTAAAATGGAGTAAATGAGTGACAGTTGAAGTATGTTCTATTTAATTAATAATTAGACCATTCGATTCAGCATTAAATTCTAAGAACTTTTTATCCTTGAAACTTTTGTCTAGGAGCGCTTAGTCAAGAGTTATAAGCGACACAAGTTTTAATGAAAATGATAAAGAGGATGAAGAAGAGTGCGTGAGTCATAGCTCACTGTTGAGATAAGCTACGAAGATGATTAAAGAAGAAACGCATATTAATTTTTGATTATCTATCGAACAAGCTGCAGATCAGGGGCTGAATCTGCGATTTCAACTGACACAAATTTGCAACTCTCCATTTATTATTTTAACCAATCATCGATTTTAATTATAATTCCTACTATAATAATGTTTTTTTTGTACTTTAAAAATTAGGCATTCATTAAAGTATTAAAACTGTGCTCAAGACCACAAAATATTTCGTACTTTCCTTTTTATCACCTCAAAATATTTTAAAGGCTAAGTCTAAAATAGATCTTAAATTTCTTCTAAATATTAAAATGAGTCTCTCTTTTATAAAATTCTAAATTATAAGGTTTATATTAGACTGACAAATATTTATTTTTGAAAATTAAAATTCTTATTTAGTTGAAGAGATAAACTATCTAAACTATAAAGATATTGATCAGTAATAAAAGAAAAAATCCTTAATATTTTACGATTAATGAAAAAAGATTCAATTTATATTGAAGAGGCTTTTTTGAAAGACTAGCCAAGCGATTCTATCAGAAGCTATTGCTGAGTGATTATGGGATATTGGAATGAAATTCTGAGGTTGCATTAAGAATAAATTAAAGAATGACAGTTGGACAAATTAAAACTTGAATTAGTTTGTACATTATTTCTTATAATGGAGCCTTGATGAGAGAAAGTTATATTCAAGAAATTAAAAATGGACAAATTTTTAGTGAGACATATCTAAAGAGTGAACTATTAAAACAAAGTTTTTCATTGAATGAGGATAAACTGATAAACTTACATAATTTTTGACCGGCTTTTTCGATGGGTAAGATGTGATACAGCAAATTCAAATCCTACAATTTA
The DNA here is from genome assembly GCA_027382625.1 of Tetmemena sp. SeJ-2015. Lineage (NCBI taxonomy): Eukaryota > Ciliophora > Spirotrichea > Sporadotrichida > Oxytrichidae > Tetmemena > Tetmemena sp. SeJ-2015. Next base: position 19,974 of record JAJKFJ010024049.1, on the reverse strand, counting down.
AGGAATCCCATTTTAATTCTAAGCAAGTTTTGTTTTTAATTAAACTCCATACTCTAGTACTTATTTTAGAGAGAAGAGAATCCTTAAGTGATCTAATAAGAATAATTTACAGAGAAAGATTAAGAGATAGATAGAGATCCCTACCAGCTGAATGTTTATATGGACAGCGATGATGAAGCGAATGATTTTAAGTAGTTAAATCTTCCAAAAGCGAAAACCTTCACAACTTTCAGAGTGCTTAAATATCTGGGTAGAGGAGCATCTGGAGTTGTTTATCTTGCAGAAAGATTTGGATAAAGGTACGCTATTAAAAAGTAGCATATATCAGATAAATCGGCAATTATTACTAAAAAAATACCATTTTAGCTAAATTAAACCCATAGAATATTTAAAATATTTCATTAAACATTAAATTGAAGAATAAAAATTTAAAACATGTATTTATAGTAATGTCCAAAATTAAATAACTTAATGCGTCATAAATTTTGAATTATTTTTAAATTAAGTTCAGGATAAGAATCATCTCATCATTTAATCACGTGTTTATATTTTTCTTAAGTTAATGAGGAATTTATTTTATGAGATAAAATTTTGATTTCTTTTTTATTTGGAAGCTGAGTTAATTTTAACAAGGAATCAGTAATTCATCTGAATTTGTTGCCTGAAATAATTAATATACTCGCTAAATGCATGAGTTATTGATTTATTTGAATTATAATAATCATTCTATAAATCAATTAGCAAATTATAATCATGAATAAACTTCCTTAACTAAATAAATGGAGACAAACTTATTCAAGGGAATTAAACTGAATTATCTGCTTTAATCCAGTGAATATAATTCATAAATTCATAAAAAGCACATTTCCAGATTAATAATTTGTTATTTTATTATCTTGAATCAAGTTCTCGAATCCCCTCAAAATAAATGCGATAGCTGCTCAATATATTTCTCTCTACTTCCATCATTAAAAGGATGAAGAGTTTTCTCCAAAACTAAACTCTCATCATTGCTTTTATTTTTATTAATATTAATTTATTTTTGCATTACTTTATTCTAATAAAAATATTCTTTCAGCTAATTTTAGAAATAACGAAGTGAAGATATTGCAAAATAAGTATGTTGATGATTGGCAAGAATTTAGAATTTATTAGGACGAAGAAGACATAGTCATTGTGATGGAATATGCCATAGGTGGAAACTTGCATGATTTAATACAAAAAAGTAAAGCTGAAAATTACTTCGATCAGTATAATGTAATTATCTGGCTACAGTAGATATAGTCAAATTATTTTTAAAGTTCAATAATAAAGAGTCGAAATAAATTTCAAATTATGGCACAAGACTCTGATTGATGTATCCTGGAAATTTATTATCTAGACGAATTTTCTTTTAAAGTAGAGGGGTTTATATTTATAAGTTGATTTTTTAAACTCGCTCTATAATTTTCGTCAATAGATAAGGAAGAGAATTTTTATTAACTCAAGATGTGATGGTTATTTTTAGAAAAAAAAATTATTGAGAGATTGATTCCACAGTGTGAAAGTAATTATTTTCAAAAGTAAGCGCAAACTTAGTCGCCTCATAAAAAATTAAGATTATTCTTCGAGTATATTATTTTATATCGTTATAAAAAAAAGTAAATTTTTTTATTTTAATGATTTTTTGTACTAAAATAAAGCAAATAATTTTTTCTCTAGAATCTAAATTGACTATATTTCATAGTGTAGATCATATTCATTCTCAGGGAATAATCCACTAAGACATAAAACCTGATATAAATCAACATCAATTTAATTTAAAATGCTAACAAAAGTTAAAACATTATTTATCTCCAATAAATATTAATTTACCTTAATAAATCTTTTGAAAAATAATTAATTTTTTTTATTTAGTGCTTGCGACGATAGGCAAGATACTAACAAAGACATTTTATATCCTATTAGCTTAACTTAAAAAATTTTCTAAAGTATTTGTTTCAAAAAAAGTACATCTGGGTTCAAACTAATTATTACTAGCAGTGCTTTTTAACTTTTAAAATAAAATTACTATAGTAAGTAAGTTACTGGCTTTTGGTTTAAGCATTTGTAAACCTCATTATGATCTCTAATTAAAAGTAATACTTTTTTTGTAAAGGAGGTGGGGGGAATTATCATTATAAAAAAAGATAAATATTTTCTATTTTAAATTGGAATTTGATTTTAAATTATGGAGTAATATTTTAGTGTACTCTCGAGAAGACATCTAAGTATCAGACTTCGGCTGTTCTAAACTGATTGATCAACCCAAGAGAGCTTGATCTCAGTATATGGTGGGGACTATATCCTATATGTCGCCTGAGGCTCTTGCTAATGTGAAAAGTCTAAAAAAGTCCACAGATATTTGGTCCCTGGGGGTACTTATATATAACGTTTGCACAGGAGACTTGACTTATAAGGGTGATTCAATTCCAATAGCAGTTGCTAAGGGTGAGAAGCCTTTTTTGGGAGAGCAATTCAATTATATATAAAATTTAGTTGACAAAATGCTGGTTTATGAAAGACGCAAAAGGATTCAAATGCCAGAGGCAAAACAAAAATAATAGTTTAAACAAATTATTTTTAAAAATCTCTAGTCAAATTTTATCAACAAAATAGATTAGAATTTTAATAAATACTTAATAGCAATAGAAATGTATAGATAAAATTTTGTAAAAGATTTTGAAAGTTCAAATTCTCAAATTTTATACCTTAATAATAAAATTTAAAAATAATTTAGTTTCACGAAAAAAATATATCAACCATTTGTATGGAATATAGCCACTCTTATAAAATATAGAATTAAGTATTTATATCTTTTGCTTTACAGAAATAATTATTCTTTAAAACAAATATGGGATGAATTTAGTTGATTGTTCTTTGATTATTTTAATTTATAAAATATACTGATTGAGTCCTTGTGATTAATATAGTAGGAATTTTAATTAAAATCGGTGATTGGTTAAAATAATAAATGGAGAGTTGCAACTTCGTGTCAGTTGAAATCACAGATTCACCCCCTGATCTGTAGCTTGTTCGATAGCTCATTAAAAATTAATATGAGTTTCTTCTTTAATCATCTTTGTAGCACCTCTCTGCTGCGAGATATGAATCACGCACTCCTCTTCATCCTCATCGTCATCTTGATTAAAACTTGTGTCGCTTATAACTCTGTATTGAGCACTCCCACACAAAAGTTGCAAGGATAAAAAGTTCTTAGAATTTGATGCTTAATCGAATGGTGTAGTTATTATTCAAATTTGGGACACTTCAACTGTCACTGATTTATTCCATTTTAAATTAATATCTAATTTAATTCTCTTTTTTATTAAATTCTCAGCTGTATTAATTAAATTGCCAACCGCAACACCTGCACCCACAAAGAAGTGATTAAAACTTCGAAGAACGATCGCCTCACAGAGGTGAAAAGGCTCCAGGACAAAAATAGAATACCTCTCAATAAGCAGAGATTTATCTTTGCTTAAAATCCCAAAGATCTTCTAAAGAATTCCTGCATTTGCATTATTTTAAAGGAAATCAATAAAAAGATTAACAAAACTTCATCTACTCTAAAATCCAAAAGTATTCTACTTTCGCCTTTATTAGACGACTGCTCAAAGCGCAGATACCTTCAATTATCTTTGCACTGAATTGCTAGGAGTTAGCTTTCTCAATAAATAAAAAACTTAATAAATTAAAACTATCTCTAATTATATCGCATACTTTTCTCCTGAAGTCTTTCAAGTTTTGCTTTTGCTTTACTATTTATACTCTTCCTATAATCAATCTGCTAAGCTCGCGTATGTATTTTGAAACAAATGGCATTAATCATGAATAGAGAGAATAGATTTTTAATTTCTGGTGCATGGGGAAAAACTTTATGGTTCTTTCCAAAACGGATTACTGGACTTTCATCGATCAAGATATCGGAGTCATATAATTAAAAATAAAGAGGCGTCACTAGAATTTTATAATGATATATAAAATATAAATTCATTTATAAGGGCTAACTTTTGCTCCTTAATTCAATTATAGGAGTTAAGATGAGCAATTATGATATTCTAGGCCTCAAATTTGTAAAATGTTTGCCAATAGGAAATATCCCTCAAATATCTGTCATTTTAGTTAATTTGTTTACAATTGTCAAATAAACTTCAAGTGCAGAATTTTATATACCTAAATTTAATTTTTTTTTTCATGTAGGATATCATGCTGTAATTTCCCTGCAATCATTTTTAGAAGCTCAAAAATAAAGATTATTATGTAATTATAAATTCTGCAATATTGAAGGTATTAAAATAGAAATATTAAAAGAATAAACATGGAGTTAATTAGACTATTGTTAAGAAAAATAACTTAAATTATAGACTTTTTTAGGGATATTCTATGCCCTAGTGGCAAGCATGGGACTAAAATGTGAGGTCTTAGATGTCTGATTTTTAAAACTTAACTCAAATAATTTAAAATAAGAGCTCAGCCCTTCTAAATGAGTTTTTAAATTATAATTCTTTATAAAATTATTCTGTACTTGAAAGATTTAATAATTTTGGTTAATATTAAAAATTTTAGATCTGCGTTTATTCTATTCATCTTTTTTAAAGGTAAGATTATTAAGAATTTTATTTTCAAGATATAAGCGGTTCATCTTTGTTTCAAATAAAGTTTATTAAGTTTAAAATTAGACTATCTTATTTCTTCATAAATCGTAAAGAATCCCTTTTATACTATTTTGTCTTTCCTAAGATCAGGAATAATTTTGGTTAGAGTTCGTGCATAGGTCTTATTTATTTTATAAATGTTGAATTGTAAAGACCATCTTAAATAAAAATTCATAAACTTTTAATGATTCTGTTTTAAAATAAAAAAAATAATTCATCATATTTAGGCATTGGAATACTTTAAAGCCAGGCTTGAATACTTACGAAACTTGCAAGAGCACAAAATGCAGAGGATTTATGTAAAAGTAGTTTATCAATTTAGGGTTTATAGCTTACCCTTTTGAAAACGATGTTCTCTTTAAATGCCTTTAAACTCATATATTGGTATTTATATTATAAGAAACTACTATACTTTTCTATTTTAATTAAGTTAAAGTAAAAAAATAAAGTTAGAAGAAGGAAAATTTTAAAAGTCAATTTTTGATAAAAAAGCTTTTGCATTTTTTTAATTGGCTTAGGTGACAAGATGATTTTTTATTAACAAATATAGCTATACTTAAAATTAAAAATTAATTTCTTGATAATTAAATAACTGCTCAAATAAAATAATATATAATATCTTAAATAAAATAAATATTTTTCCTAATTACCAAAAAAGGGATTTTAATTATTTGCCAAAAGGAAAAAATACTGCCAAAATAGAGTTCTTTTCCTATGATGATTTACTAAAGCAAATTTAAGATATTTTATACGATCGAGAACGGGCTTGAAGAAAAAATCATAGACTAATCTGATTATATTGAAATATAGGAACTATTAAAAATAATGTCTTTAATAATTATTTAAAATCATAAAACGTAATATGGTAATTCTTATAGAAGAAAAAAACTTTTATAATTTATATCTTAAAGACTTGAGAGAGAGAAAAGAGAGAGAGAGAGATATTTTCAAGATATAAGATAAAATATATGCGCTTATTTAATCAGATTAAATAATTTTTTGTATAAAAATATACACAAATTAATTTAGAATCTTCAAAGTTTTATCTTTTTTGTTTGTTAAAAATTATTTCTCATGCAGTCTTCTTCTCTATTTAATTTTCCATCTTTAAATAATCTTCTTCCCATTCTTTACATACCTTAACCTAATTATATTTGCAGATAAAAGGGCCTTTCTAATAAAATAGAAATGATTTAAATTTAAAGCAATTTAACTTAAGAATGAAAAGCACTTTTAAAAATAAAGGAGTTACTTTATAAAGCTTATTAGATTTTGAAGTAACTTAATTCCTTTTAATAAAATAAACATAATTTTATAATGATTCTATGAATCACTATCAATAATACAATTTTTCTTCGGCTTTTTTTTTAAAGAAAAATATCTTTTTGCAACTTGATCCTACTGTATTATTTAATCACTTTGTTGAACTAAGAGTAGGGCAACAATTAGAGGTCCTACTGAAGAGTTTTCCGGCCTTTTCTAGGATTTTTTATATCAATAGAGTAATTTAATAAACTAAGATTAAAAATATATATTATAGGTATCAATTGCTGGCCATATATTTGTTTACTGCGGTATTATGGCTTTGATAAGACCTTCTTATGAATCATTTTTTCTAATCTCATTGAATAAATTCAATGAAATCCTTTTGTTTAAATCCTTTTGTTTATTCACATTATTCCGAGGACAAATTTAAGTTATGCCGAATCATATTAGGAAATATTATTTTGGCTATAGGGTCTTCCTTAATTTTCAGATATTTAATTTATATAGGAACCCCTAATACGTTATGAGCCAAATAGTGTAAGAGTAGAATGCTCTCCACTTTTATAATTTTATAACGAATGATACCTCAAATTAGCAATCGATTTTTGCTCTTAAAACTTATAAAGTCTTTAATAATTATGCAACTCAAATATAAAAATCAAGGCTTATTCAATCTGAGGTATAACTAAATAAATGCATCTATGATTATTCTTCCTTAATTTTTCACAATTTTGGTTCTTCATTTTTTAAATAAAAACATTGATCATATTTATTTTCGAAAATTATCAACATTTATTTTTTCAACTTAAATAATAAACATAGTGCTAATTTGGGGAAGGAAATTCAGCGAGCTAAAATATTTAAGCATTTATGTGACTAGAAATGGCTGTCATCTTAATTAATTAAAAAGAATTTATGAAAAAAAATATTGCAAATAAATGAAAGCAATATAAAAGATTATAAATGATAATTAAATAAAAATTAGGAGACTAAATTAACTCATCTCCTTAAAATTAAATTTATTAAGTAATTGATTTAGAGCATTAAGAAGGAGGAACGGTAAAGACAGCGACGGAAGTACGAGTTCAAGTAAATAAATTGCACAGCATCTCAGCCGCAAATACTGCAGTGAACACATAGTCCAAGTTCTCAGAGGCTATTATCTATATTCAAACAAAAATTATTTTATATTTATTTCCTTCTATTATAAACTATTTTTCCCTAAATTAAATCTTAATTTTCATACTCTAATTGTATTCAATAACATTCCCAAAAACTTTTCTTAATAAGAACATAAATTTATATAACCTTTATATTAGGAATTAAGTTTTGAGGTCTGCGATATTTTTATTAAAAGAATACTCTTTTCAGGTAAAAGTAAACGAGACAAAAATGATTTTATTTTCAGTCATCAAAACCCAATTATCAGATTTTGGAAAATAAAACTTCCTTCCCGTTTTTTCCTTTTATAATTTCAACAAAAAAAAACAATATAATAGTTATATGCTTTAAGCATAAAGTCATAAAATTCCTTATTTTAATAAATCTGATTAAAAAATCGCAGTGTGATAATTTGAGTAAGACTTTTTAAATTCTTCAATGAGAAGATATTCAAAATTTAAATGAAAGATTCGAACTTGCCGTTGGTGACCATACGGTAGAGGAATCTGCGGAGTATATTTTTCTACAACATACATTTAAAGGAAGAAGTTACTTACTTTGGGGAAAATGTAGATGGCGCTCTCGCACTCCACGCCTCTGTAGATCTGCTTCCTCACTTCCTTCATCTCCTACTGCTTCGCGTAAACCTACAACCCAATATAACATTGCATAATTTATTCATCTTAGTTTAGAGCGTTTCCAAATCGATCTCAACTGACTCATCCAGGATGTTGCTCACGGGCGCCTCCACAACTCCGTTGGCGCTCTTGTTCGTGGAGTTGGCGTTGGGCTTCTTCTTCTTCTTGCGCTTCCCCTTCGAGTTCCCGAACTTGCTCGCCTCGTCCAGGTCGATCTCTTCCAGACCCTAGATGAACTACTCGCCCTCCTTCTGATGCATGCCCTTTATGCGCTCCTTCTCTCTGGCCGCCCGCTTCTCGGGTGTGTCGTGGTCCTCCTCTTCGACAGCAGTGAAAGCGTCGAGCAATATAGCAAGGAACAAATTCAGAAGCATGTAAACTTATTTTCAAGTAGTGTATCTGCTTTGATTAGTTTTCACTTATTCAGATAAGCTTAGTTTCCGATAAAGATACATGAGATGAAATAGATCGCTGAGAGGAACTTATTTGAGGTGCCTCCAAGTGCTAAGAAAAGTACACTATTCCAGTTCTCTGTAGATAGCAGAATGAAAGATGTGATGAATGCTTGATTAAATGAGTCAAAGTTATATCTGAAGGGAGCATCTGCCACATCAAATCCTCCTCCGAACATTTACATTCCCAGTAGTGCATAGATAAATATGAAGAGGAAAAGTAGCAAAGCCAAATACACAAAGCTGCTGAAACTACGCTAGATAACTGCGATGATGTTCATCATGGACTTCAGTCCTCTTAAAAGTCTAGCCACTCTCAGGACTCTGAAAGCTCTGATGATTCTAACTGAACGCAGAGCTTTTAAGGCTCCTTTACCAGACATATCTCAAAATATGGAAAGTGATGAATGAATTTTTAAGGAGCATGAAAACTAGTTCAACCAGAGAGAGGATAACTATGATTCCATCCATGTAGTTTAGCTTATCTCTCAGATATTTAGTGATTCCGATTGCCAGTATTTTCAAAGCCATTTCCACTGCGAAAGTTATAAACTAATGATGAAGTGGAAGGGATAATTTAAACTTCATTACAAGTTTAGTAAAGAAGGTATTGAGAAGGGTGAGTATATCTGCAGTTTTCTGGTCTATACCATAGTAATCTACTGCGAGCACTACAGTATTTGCAAAGACACATGCTGTCATGAAATTCTCAACGAACATTCCTTTCATCAAGTGTTTTAAGGCTACTCTAGCTCTTTTCAAAAATCCAAAAGGACCATGAGGCCTATTACATTAAAAAAAATACTTATAGAATGATTTATCTTAAGCCATACTCGTATCTTACTAAGGGCATTAAGCGCAAGCCTGGCTTTGTATGGATCAAATCTCTACATGATGTCTTGACCACTCCACTCTGACTTATCTATTGCTCTTTACTTAGCTGCTTCTTTGGCTGCTTGAATCTAATCTAGGTAGTTAAGTTCTCTGTCAATGAAGAAATCGTCATTCGCTATGGGCTCCTCCTCACTAGATTCTGAATACTCATCATCTCCTTCATCATCATTTTTGTGGGTCTATTCAATCAAACCTTGCAAACCTCCAGCTGCCTGTAGTTTCTTCTACTATATGAGTTTCTTCTTTTTCTTGGCCTCGGCTTAGGGGTCAGGATACATGTTCTCTCCGTCCAAGCCTATCTTATCTGGCAGCTTATATTACTCAATTATTTTTGTAAAGCTTTGTAAAGTGTACTGATGAGAAGACTCTGGACTTCTTGACTTCGTCATTTAGGCGTTTAAGTATCTGTTTCTCTGTCAGAGCTTCTGGTCTAGGCAAGTAGTAGTTTATCTCCCCTTTGGGTATATTAGTTACGCGTGACTAAGAAGCAACTCCCTTAGCAACACCTGAATTATTATTTGAAGGGCCTTGTAAAGTAGCTGCCTTATTGGCGCTGTTCAAGTTATTCTGTTGACTGTGCATCATAGAGTTAGGAACGTTTTGAGACTTGTTGTTGGCGCGGCCTCTGTCAGTGCCTAAACTGGAGCCTCTCCCATGACCACCTTGGTAACCTCCTCTTCCTCTTCTCTTAGATAAATTGCTCTGCAGAAGATGTGTAAGTATGAGGAAAAAATATGCTAGGGTTGGCTGCTCGATTGTTTTGAGTCTGACTTCTCCTACTATTTGGTCCACCAGATATGATGCTAATCTGTAATAAGCCATTTATTGATCCATTTTTAAGATAGTTTGGTGTTGATCCTTCTAATTGCTCCTGCAAGTTGAAGTTGCAAGGTTTATCCAACTCTTTGACTCGCCATCATATCGTAGGACTAATTGTAAACGATCTTTAAAATATTCAGAGAGGTCTTTATTCAAAAGAAACGCTACCATTCATTGACCTTTGATCAGCTGGGATCCCCTCGCCACTTAATACAGCCATCCCTATAGGGTTGTTAGAACCTGCTCTGGCATAGACCTCAGCGTTATTTTCTATCTCTCCTCCGTGCTCTGAGCCATCCTTACTTAATCCAAACATAGTATTAGCATGTTAGAGTGTTGGCTCCTCCACTATAGTATCAAAGTTACGAGTTTGCTTCAGCTAGTCGTAGTAGTTCTTGTTCATCATCTTGTTCTCAGCGTGTGGCTTGTTAATAACGATAGAGAGGGTTCCCGTCACATGAATATTTGAGCGGTGGTCCACATTGTACTCGTCCTCTAATCTCTTAAGAATAGTCTCCTGATTATCGTCTGAGCTAAGCTGCTCGTTTATAAGCAAGTCTTCAAAGAATTTCTTCTATCCAAGTACTATCTTCCTTTAGTAGGGCTGATGTTTGGGCTAGTTGCCATCTCCAGACCATCCTTTGACTTTCGTCCAAGCATTTATACGAACCGAGGTCTGCTTCTATTTCTTATTATCAGGCTATGTCTCTCTTTATATCATCATACCTTTCTAAGTGTGGTTGACGTTCTGGTGAATGAAATCCTTCTGCCGAGTGTCTCGATCCTCGAAGACATCGTTAACAGAAGAGAAGCGATAGTTCTTCATCCTGATTACCAACTTCTTTTTCTTATCCTTGAGTACTTGCTCCATATCTGGGAAAATTTCTACCGCTTCGTTGTCTTCCTCTAGATTGTGGGGATTATTATTTGCGTTTTGTAAATTAGCCGTACTACCTTGATGGCCTGAGATTATGCCACCTCTATTTTTCCGCTTATCAAGCTCGCTCTGCATCTCTCTTTGGAATTTTTAGACTTCCAACTCAAAAGCATGCTTCTACTTTTCTTCTAAGGGTTGCTCACCGCCTGATAAAGAGGGGTCAACCTGGCACACTTCTATTCCTCTCATTTAGGGCCCATTTGGTTTGTTGTTGCCTAATCCTCTATCAAGATTGTTCAAGTTCTTATAAATAAGTACAGCTTATTTGAGATGGATTTTAAAATTCATCATTTAAGTAATCTTAAAAAAAATATACAATTTTACCTGATTAAATAATTAAGGAGACAAATTAATTCAAGTTCTTCTTCTTGATACCAGTTTTCGCTTCTTCTGAATCATATTCAAACTCTTGCGTGCCACTTCTCATCAAGACTTGTCTTTGAGCCTTCTTAGTTGTTGTGAAGCCACCCTTGAGTTCGATGTATCTCTTCTTTCTAGCCCTTTCTTTCAGCTCCTTTGCAATCTGCTCAGGATCCTTGCCAATATCATTCAGAGCCTGGGCGAAGAACTTAGACCTGCGCAATCTCATACGTTCTTCCTTATACTTGAACTTAAGGTGCTGCTACTGCAGTTAAAGTTCTCTCTTCTGCTCTGATTAAGCCCTGATAGTGTGCTCAAATACCTTCTCCTTTAAGTTCTAAGCTAATTTCTGCTACAAGTTGAGCTTGTGTAATGGGTTAATTCCCTGTCCCACAGAGTGATAGCCAGTTCTAGCATTCTCAGTTGTTGTTTTACCCATCGTAGGTTAAGTTTGTAGCTTTGAAGCGTTCAATGGCTTTTTCTTGTTGCCTAAGGCCATTGGAGAAGTACGAGCGCTGTTGTGAATATTGATGCCTTTGTTATAGTTAGTTGTAATTACTTGCAATTGATTGTTTTTTCCATCTTAATTCTAACCTTAAAACTATACTTTATCCCTTTATAAACATTCTGCGGGTGAACTTGATTTCTGTGAAGATTCTCTCTAGAGATTTGAGTTTGGTAGTTCCTGTTCAAGCCTGGAGCAGCTCCTTGAGGTTACTGTGATCTAGATCTCTTCAGGAGCTCTTGCACTTCTGCCTCTATCATTTCTATGCGGCGCTACTTCTTCTTCGTGCAACCTTGGAAGAATCGCACTGCTCGCTTGGCCAGAGAGTTTTCGTCCCCTCCACTGCTATTATCAGCTTTTCCTCTCTTCTTCTTGCCTTTCTTTTACTACTACTGTTGCTACTACTCTTCCAACTCTAATTGCTTGATCTCCTCCAGGTTTAGTCCTAAGGCTTCATGTGGAAGCTGAGGAATTTAACCTTTCTGAGGGGAGATGGTTGATCTGCGCATGAGATTCACTCTCTTCTGCTGAGCTCGCTTTGCGATACTGAGTCCAGAGATTAGCTAAATCTGATTAGCGTTTTAAAAGGCGCCATGGACTGGCTCTCTCTCGTTTAATCCTAAGATCCTGCTAGTTTAATCAAGCATTTAGAAATTTCATACTTCCTCTGAATTATAAGTTTCTTGTTGCTTCTCATTGCTTGCATCAATAAAGGTAGGCCCGTGCATTGAGAAAATCTGAGTAACGTTGTTCAAATTCATGTCACTGGGCTCATCATTCACAGGTAGAGACTCGTTGCTATTCTTCTAGAAACGAATTGAATATCATTCTGATAGAAGAATTTAAAGAAAGCAGTACCTGAAGAGGGGTTGCTGGGCTCGTTGCTTGGATCATTGCTGCTGCTTTATTTCGCGGCTTGAGTCTTGCCCACCCAGTTGAAGACTCTTGGCTTGATAGATTTGGTTTCCACTGTAGCCATAGTTGACTTGCGATTATACTTCAAGGCTCCAGGCGTGATGCCAAGATTATCATCAAGGAGCTCCATCAAATCATCTTGATTAGCATATCTATTAACATCATGATATAAATCTTCGTTAATAGGTCCATTTTTCTTAGAACTGGGGTAACTTTTGATTTGATCTATGTCGAGATCATCTTATAAATTGAAATACGATTCTCATTTAAAATCTGCTATCATCTAAGAACTTTGGCTCACCATCACTGTACTCGTCATCACCAACCATGTCATCGCCAAAGAAGTCAATGACGTTGAAGTTCTTCGCTATCTTCTCGTAGATCTCTCGTTTGAGGCGCTTGATTTCATCTGAGTCGGCTTTCTCAGAGAATTGCTTCTTGGCTTTGATGCCTGCGAAGCCTCCCATAAGTAGCCTAGCTGACTGAGGCTAGGGCTCTATCTGACTATTATATTGCTGCTCTTGTTAAGATAAGTGGTGCTGGAAAGGTGGATAGTGACCGTTTGGGTAGTTCTAAGGCTGTCTCTGTATTTCGAAAACCTAGCCCAGCCAGGGTGAGACTTTACTCTTGGTCAAAGTCTGAGTGCGATTTAAGGTGGCTCCCTACTGCTTTATATTCTAGGGCTTCTCATAATAGAAAATTGTAAAGTGATAAGTTAAAGTATTCATCAGACCTAGCGTATTTCCTCTCATCAGTCTCGACTTCTTACTCTATAGTGAGAGCGTTGATGCCGTGCGAGATCGACTGCACAGATTCTTGCTCCTCCAACTCCTTGATAGTGTTCCCAAAGTTCATTCCCTTGAGTCCAAGAGTTTCCCTGGACTGTTTGCCTTACTTTCCAGGAACTTACAAGTGCTGGTTGGAGAATGGAGTCGCATTGGAATTAAGACTACTCTGTTGCTAGAATGTTAGCTGGTTCATTTGTAGCTAGGAGGTGCTCTAATGGTTTAGGAAAGGGTTTGGTTGGGAGTTGTCTTGCCACTCACTATTCTGGTCTTAGGAGTATTTCTCTTCCTTTATTGAAAGCTACTTGAAGTAAACTACGGACTTAAGAATCTTTAAACTCAAAGCATAAGTATGAGAGAAATATGTGCTTACTTGGTGTTGAAGATATCAGCGTAGTTGAGCTTAGGTTTATCAGTTCTGGGGTGTGGAAGAGCAGGCTAAATACTTGATTGGAGAACTCCTCCTGGAATGGTGATTCCGAATTGGAACTAAGCGTGCTGGAAATGGCTCTCTATAAAAATGAGTAGCATGATCATGCACATTTTAGGCTGTTGTACTTATCTCCGCTATTTTGAGAGTAGCTGAAGATCGAGCTACCTCTAGGAGTGATCTTGTCCTTGACCTCTCTCTGCTTTATTGCAAAATCAATGCGTTTCATCAACTCCTCCAGCTTCGCCTTGTCCTTCATAATCTTCTTAGAGCGAGGACTCAGATCCTGGTTCTCCTCTATCTCCTTCAGCCTTCTCTAGACCTTAGTAAGTGGGGGTGCTTCATCTCCGTCATCATTGCCTCCTCCGTTGACGTTATGGTTGATGATGTGGTCGTCGTCCTCCTCACTTTCATCTCCATAGATCTTGGGCTTCTTCTTGGCTATATCCCTCAAGTTAGCTACTCTGTGGCTGTTCTTGTTGTGCTCCTCTGTGAACTTGCTCTTGATGACGGCGAGGGTCAAGTTGATGAGGAAGAAGGAACCTATGAACACGATGGGCACGAAGTAGATGATTGTCCATTGCTCGACTGTGGCCTCCACTGCAACCATGATACCAGTCCATCCCTCCAAAGTGATAATGATGAATACCTGTAGGAACCCATAGAAGATCAATGCTTATAATAAAGTGAAGAGGATAATCTTCTTGATATTGAATTGTTAGCAAGATATTGTCGAAGTTAGTGGCCCCATTGTTAGGGTTAGCCATACTCTTGCCACACTCGTACCCTGGTCGGCATTCAAATAATAATCTAATCTATATTTATAAAGATAGAGGATAATAGTGATGATGTGGCTCCTCCACAGAGCACATCATTAGGATCATAAAGTCCTGTCTCCACGTTGAAACACCTATTTAGCAGAGAGCCTGAAAACAGCTGGACTCCTGCTATTGCAAAAACTAGGAAGAAGAATAGTAGCACGAGGATTGTGTCTCTCAGCAGAGGCATGGAAGAGATCAGGGCTTGCACTATAACTCTCAATCCTTAGATACTTGAAATTTAAATCCCTAAATTAATCCCAATGAGCATTTAATTGTTCTGAGAGGCCTGATGACTCTGAAAGATCTCAGAACTGAGAGGTTAACTCCTCCACCAGAGAGGATTATTGACAGATAGCCAGATATCACAATCACGAAATCCAATATGTTCCAGGCATCTCTCAGATAGGCCCCTTTGTTGAAAATGAATCCATAGCCGATTATTTTCAAGGCCATTTCAGCAGTGTAAAGGTACTAGAAAACATCGTCCATGATGTAAAAAATTAACTTATCCTTGTGAGAATCTAGTTCATGACTGATTAATAGGTCGGTTGCTATGCTGTGAGGGGGTCATCTAAAGCGAGAAACATAGAGTTTGCGCAAATGACTGCAATGGAAGCACTTTCAAAATAGCGATTGGAGATGATGAGCATGGCTACTCTGTTTGTGACAATCCTGGCTTTCATAAGGAGTTTTCTAACACTCAGACATGGACACCTATCATAGTAATCATTTATTGCGTCGAGAGGATCCTTATCTACGATTCTGTAAAATGCAACAGTTAAGAATTTGGGGATATCATATCTCAATTTTGGATAAAGTTTCAGCTTCCATCTACTTATTATGTCTCATCTCGTCTTAGAAATGAGGGTCACTCTTGGCCAAAAGAAACCCAATCTCTTCCTGCAATCTTAAAATTGACAAAACAATAAAAAAATTTAGGTTTAATAAAAGATAATGGACATAGATTAAAGTGAAATAATCTTTGTTAGTTAGCAGTAACATCAGGCATGCGAATGTACTTTGAGCGATCGCTCTCATCATCTGGGATATATTTCTTGATCAAATGGGACACTTTGCGACTTGGGTGATTGTACTCTGAGTCCCCTCCAAAGTTAAAGTGTCCCTAAGACTCCCTCATAGTTAATGGACCATAAGTAGAGCATAAATTACCTTATATCAAATCAATTTTTATTACATTTAAAAGTGTTGTAGATGCCATCACTATCTGTGTGATCATATTTCTTTTTAGCTTCTTAAACTGAGCGAGCCTCCTAGTCAGCTGAGAATCCTCTCTCAAATCCATCCTTACCGTTCAAATTCAAAGGATCTAGATGATTTCGAAATATGTTTACGCTAAAAATTGCACATACTTATTCTATGATTAGGGCCATAGTTGTTTAGTCCATGGTTGATCTGATCCTCTAAGCTCATTATTGACATTCTATTTCCAGCAAGCTAGCTGTTAAAAATCATGGAGTCCTAGTGAATAAAGTTCTAGCTTAAATCGTTCTAGGAAAAGGCCCCCATATTCAAGTTTAAAAAAATTACAACATTTATTTATGATAAAGAGATATTTAATGATTGGCTCCACTCTGCCCTTATATGTTCCTCCCCTTGAAAGGATTGATCTGTATATTGCTTAATATCCCACTGCCTTCCTTTTTAAGAGCTACTTTAGCCGTGCTCTATAGTTCTTTCCCAGTGCTCTTAATTTTCTGGGTATTCTAATGACTCAAACTCTGCCCTTCAGCTACGCTCTCGAGTTTTAACCTTGGTGAAAGTTTCACTTGCAGAGGCCCTCTCTAATCCTAAACTTAAAATTTTTTCCTTCAGTCTTAAGATATATTTCTAGCATGGTTTACTATTTGCCTTGCTTTGAAATGATCTTCTGTAGATAGCCGGTCTGAAGCTGGGGCCCTCCTGGAGCATAGCCGTTACTAGCTCCTTGTCTTAAGTTGACTATGTTCTAGTAGTTGTTGTTGATCAACCTTTTGTCTGCATACTGTTGAGGATTGAAGTTCTCAGAAAAGATGAAAGAGTTATCGCCAGGTCCACCTGCATCTCGGCCAATTAGGTTTAGCCCCGAGTGTGCTGATATGTAAGACTCATCGTTCATATTTAAACATACTTCTTCATAGAATCTTAATACGTTATGATAAATAAATACCTTTAATATTTCCTTCTAGTCTATTGATTTGATTCTGAACTTGCTGGTAGTTATCCAGATGTGAGTTGTTTCCCTTTCCAAAAGACTGTCGCTCTTTGTGGTTGACTTTGTCTGCAGATCTGTCTTGGAATGGATACTACTGCGGCTGTTGCTGATAGTAGCCTTGCTTCTTTGGATCTTACTTTAGGCCATTCACATACTTAAAAAATATATTGATAAAACTTTTCTCCTGCTTTATATATATTGATGTCAGTAAGAGCAGAGGGATTCTAGCCTGCCTACTTGGAGTTGAGAAGATTCTTGGATTATTAGTTTTGAGGTTGCTACTTGTTGGGGGTGAATCCTTTCTGGTGTTGCATCTGTGCCTACTTCAAATTCTGGATGTTGATGTGTAGGTTTGGATTCTTTCGCGCATTTAGGCTCATCGACTGGCCATTGGGCTGCTGTGTACTTCTCGTCTAATCTTTCTCCTCTGCGAATCTTCTGCTGTTCTATTTGTCAAACAAAGATGTATGTAACCATTAATTGTCCAGAGACTGCTGTTGGCGATTATGATACATGGGGAGGGTAAATTTAGGATTCTAGCCACTCAGGTCTCCATCATTCTGACCCTTATTCATCAAGGTGGAGGCCACGTGGTCCTAATTCTACTGCTTTCTAACGTTTCTCATACCAGCTGAAGGAAGGCCGGGAGAGTCTATTAAATCACTCAAGTCGTCTCCTTCTCTTCTATTCAATAGAACAGAGTATAAATTATTCTCTTCCGAGTGCTTTCAGATTTTGAACATTAAACTTCTGCTGTGCAATGGGCTTGTAGCTGAGATTGATAAAGATTTCATAAAAGCAATCAATATATGTGAGATTAACGTAATAAACTTTTAGGTGATTGATGTTGTTAGAGTTCCTTAATCCAGCCGTTGCCACACTCTAGTTAAAGTTCTTATCTCTATGCCTGGGTTCTTGCCTCTTTTATCCACTTTCATGGTCAAAGCTGATGTCCATACCGCTGTTGGGAACAAATCCTTTAAATCCTTTGTTGATAAATGGCTTCTACGTCTGATTAAATCTCTCGTCCTTATTTGGGGAGTTCTGATTTGTAAATAAGTGAAATAAATTGTGATATATCTTATATTCTACTGATTGGAGGAGTGGACTTTTGGATCTCTAAGTGAGGGAGAGAAGTGTTGATGGTGGCGTCTGTGAGAGTTAGCTCCACCATTTTTAGCAGCATAGTTCTCTGAGAGTATCTCCTTGTCTGATATATGATCTGCGAATGACTCTGAGGGCAAGCCAAAGCTGCTTGAACTTTTCATCATCTCATCTTCGTCACAAGCAAATAAAAATTATGAATCGAAGATAGTCTAACAAGAATGTTGAAGAAAAAAATTATAGTAAATATAGAAGTTGAATTAGAGACAATTTAATCATAGTTTGAAGGTTGCGAAGCCAACCTTGTAGGGATCTGGATAGAGTCCCTGCGTTTTCTTGAAAGATATCTATCATTACATATAATCTCTCATTCAAATTGAAAGTGGATAATGAAGTAGTAACTTAAACTCTTTTGTAGCTGCCGTCTGCAGGGTACCACTTCTTTAGATTCTTTGCTTTCCACTCTGCTTATAATCAATTCAAAGTTAACATAAAGGGATGCAAGGAATCAACTCTTACATTATATTGAGGAGCATGCTTCTCAGAAGTCAGCTCGTAATCGATTCTCTTCCTCTCTGTGAAGAAGACGCGCTCGAAGTGCTCCGAAAACTCTTGCTTAGTAATGGTCTTCAGCTCCTCAATCTCTCTTTCCTTACGGTCGAAGAGATACTGGTGAGTGGCCAGCTCATTCCACAGACGTGCATGCTGTCCACTCAAGTTGTAGTCCTTCTCATTCAACTGAGTCATTCAAAATTGGTTAAACAGGTTAATGATATCTTAAAAATAAGACTACTAAAGTAGTGATTACAGAGTCAACCTGAGTTTTGAACTCCTCGTCTGAAATGTTCTTCACAAGCTCTCTCTGTACATCTAAAATTTAATTAATTATGAACAATGAGGATTATAATCAAGGTGGGTGTTGATACTGTTGATGATATACTCAGCACACTGAGAGGGAGACTGGACTATGATTTGTGCTCCCATAACGTCACGGTAGCAAGAGTTTCTCGCAAACACTACATAACCTAGCTGTTCCTTAGTTCTCAGTTAGTTGAAGGTTGGCTCATCTAGATACTGCATCACCACTTTATGAATTATCTTGCGACGAAGGTCCTTAGCTTCTAGGTTAGCCTCGAAGTAAGATACAACGCAAGAGTTCTCGTTTTGCTTATCTTACAGAGGGATAAGTCATTTATAATCTAATGTGCTTGTCCTATTTACAAAGGATTTCAAGAAGATGAGTGATGTTAGCTTATAGGGCGACTGCTCTGATATCCACAAGATCTTCCTTGCTCACGCTTCTAGTTGAGTATATAGAGCGTGCTTTCTCGACTATGCCGATTGCACTATCTTTGTGGATGTTTCCACTCACGAACCACACTGTCCTTCCAGTTTAGAACCACTGAGAGCTCTGAGCCACAAAATCAGCAAAAGTGTAGTTCTCCAAGATGCCTCTCAGTTAAGAAACTTCGAAGGATCCCTGCACTACTATGTTCTCAAAGTTAGTGATGGCGAGACGGTATGCTTGCTCATAGTAAAAGTTGTACCAGTCTTGAAGCAGCTTCTCCTTCACTTGATTGAAGATCTCTTCGTTATCTTGAGCCTTGAAAGATCTTATTCTCTTCATAGTCTCTTCTACGAAAATGGGGAGAGAGTCATCATAGACTAATAAAGTAATAAAACTCTGATCACTATAAAAACTGATCATAGCCTCTCCAATTGTAGTTGATATTGTCGTAGTAGACAGCCATGGATGCATCAAGCGAAGCTTATGAAGCCATATAAAAGAATTCTCTGAGTGACTCTTTCAAGCATTCATTGAACAAACTGACAAACAATCTGCCTTGAGGTGTGCGTCCAAAAGAGCAGTCGTTTGTATAGTATTTCATGTCAACGACTGCCTTGGGACGCTTGAACTTGTCGTCCTTTTGATACCAAAGATCTGCATCTTCCCACACCTGGACAAGAGTAGGCTGCTTAGATAGATCTGGCTGAGGCT